>JAHZNE010002916.1:0-11586 GCA_027744055.1 Callyntrura sp. NNG-2020 | reverse complement strand
TCTACCTTCTACCTATCTATATTCTGAATTTGAGCCAATTTGGCCAACATTTAAATTTTACCCCTCCCGTTACCCCCCGGGGGGTTGACCTCCAAAGCCCATCTACCAACTCCGCCGAGCTCTTGACCAAACCTATTTACCTGCCAAAAAGAATTTTGAAATTCGCTGTCCTTCAAGAGTTATAGCGCGTACAGACGGCCGGACGGGACAAAGGATATCTAGATACTCCCAGCTGAGGCTGGTCCTAAATAAGTTTCGTTGAGAAATGGCGATATCACCGATGCACGCTCACCGTGCATCAATTACAACATTTACAACACAGAATTGTTAGTTGAATTGAAAACCTAGGAACAACGATAATATAATGATCATAACCATCTCTAGTTACTCTGCGCTCCCATCAGTCCCAATGATTGATCAGTCCCAACTTAAATCTATTTACTCTAACGTTCCCAGTGAAACTAACTGCTCTGTAAACATGCAAAGTTTTCAGTTAGGATAAGAGGCAATCAATCATGAGGCAACATTTATGAACAAGTAGGGCTCATGGTAAATCACATGAGCCCTTAATCACTTCTAATTTTTCAATGATCAAATAATGGGTGAAAACCAAAACCACGTTGTGTTTTTGTAAGAAATGAAATACTTTCCATTCCGACGTTCTACTAACTTGGCATCTTAAACATCCATCCTTTTTAAATTAGCAAGTCATAGCATGACTAATTTTTAAAAATATTTTACCTGTACAAAACGTATACAGATTAACATTTTTTCTATCAATCAACAAATTCAACGATAAGGTATCCTGTAAGAAAAATTTGTAAGTATGAAAGATAAATCTCATTCTACCAAGCATATACATTTTAACGCGAGACAAGATGGGATTACCAAGCCATCTTCCAGTACAGGGTTTTTACCCTCTGTGGATCCTCCAAGTAGGATTAATTTTTCTAACAGTAATGGGTCTGGATTTCTGGATAAGTACAAACAAAAGTCTGACCAACGAAGGACTACGACAAATAGTTTTGCACAAACCACTCATGGATTCCTCGGAAAAGAACATTCAACTCAAACACGTTCCATCAATGCTCATTCTTCAGATAATTTAGTCGTTGTTCCAGGTTTCTCAAGTTTGCAAACCCAGCTAGAACAATGTCCGCCTTTAAATTTTCAAGAAATTTGCGACACTTGTTGCTCTCCCCAAAAACCTATTTGTTCAGACGATCCAAATTGTCACATGCTTAAGGAATGCCGTTCATACTCTTTGGGAGAGACTTGTAAATACTTACGTGGTCGTGGACCTCGAATACCTTCTTGGCTTGCCCATTGTGGTCGAGTACTACCAATTACAAAATATCGCAATTCAAACATTTATCTACCCAATAAACAAATCGTCTCAAAGCTCAAGACACTACTTGTGTTGTATGTTACTTTGTGTGGACGTGTACGAACCAAAAACTTTTGATCCTGGGTTTGTTCAAGGACGTTTGATTCGCAGACACCGCATTCCGTTACCCCCACCTGCAGATTCTCAGTTTTACACTATGGAACATTTTAATGTAGGATGTGAGGTGGAGTTATACGGGAAAACATTTTTAATTTGTGGATGTAATGATTCTACAAGAAAATATCTAAACAAATTAGGGGTACCAGTTCCAAACAACTTGACACCTCCAGAAGATCCGTACACAAATTGGAGAAAAGATGTAAACATGCAATTCATTTCAACAGCTATTATTTGTGTACATTGGCTTAGGTTATGATTTTCATAATACGCTTGTGTAATGAACGTTGCCCTCACGTTTGGATGTCTTTTTCCTGTAGAGAATCACTAGCTTATTTGCTCGAAAGGCAAGGATTGACTTGAATCAAGGAAAGTTTCAAAATTTTCTCTTGAAAAATCAAAAGGTTTTGCGATTTTGGGCATTTTGGGATGATAGATGCCAATATGATGGATACCTTCGAAAATTTGTCGTTCACTACTATCTTGAAGATGATACTATTGAAATTAAAGAAATTCCACACAACACGAGAACCGACGTTTTCCCCACTTTTTTAAATCGTGGAAAATTGTACAAAGTGCGAAATATAAAATCCTTTTAAATTGTTAAATCATTTTACAATTCTTGCATGCATAAAAAGCATCAATTTCATGAGTCTTGGTTTGATACAGGATTATAAAGAGTTGGTTACAATACCTGGAAATAAAGAAGAAGCATTACTAATCTTAAATACAACTGGTGGATGTCACAACGTTTTTATGGGACATACATATTTGGAAGACAGACTGTGCCCAGGTATAGATGAGAAACCGTACGTAAAGGACAGAGATCTTGCAATTGGAGCAGTTTTAAACGTATATGGAAGAGCATTTATACTTACAGAATGTGATGAATTCACAAAGGTGTATTACAGGGAGAAATATGGAATACGTAAACCTCACCTCACATTAAAAAAGTATCAAATGGGTTGTGGTTTTATCCGTATTCATAAAGTTTATTGTAATTAACATCGACATTAATTTTCTATCAATTACAGAAGATTTTACTCCGTTAACTCTGACCGACGAAGAAACTCAAAAGGAAAAATTGCCGAGGATGAAAACACCTCCTCATATAGGCATTGGCGATGAAGAAGATACTCGACAAAATTGGGATAGACTTGAACCGTATCCACCAAGGAAAGACG
The DNA here is from genome assembly GCA_027744055.1 of Callyntrura sp. NNG-2020. Taxonomy (NCBI): domain Eukaryota; kingdom Metazoa; phylum Arthropoda; class Collembola; order Entomobryomorpha; family Paronellidae; genus Callyntrura; species Callyntrura sp. NNG-2020. The sequence goes on along the minus strand of JAHZNE010002916.1, from coordinate 8,898 downwards.
AGTTAAGGTTACTCGCCTTGAGTCAGTAAGTAGCTCTGCATTGTAAAAAAAAATAACAATAACTCCTTCTTCTTTCCTTTCTTGGTGACTTCTCCAACACGCATTTGAAACGACAAACATGTTTTAATGTATTTTTAATTCAGTGATATTTTAGGGTTTGAAGCTCGTCTATATAAAACTCAACACAGGGTTAATGGCGATAGGCGCTTCGTTATAAATTACTTTATGGCTGATAACACAATAAAAATATTTGAAAAAGGTCATCCGAACACAGGTGAGTACCATTTTTTTTTTCATTGGTCATTGCTTCATAAATTATGTATTAGATTGTCTACTAATATCTATTATTGGATTGCGTTTGATCGATTAAAGTAATATTTTCATGGCCTACATTTTTTAGATTTAAAAAAGTGTAAAAACCTAGGAGGGTTGTCAAATAACCTGTTTTTTCGGCTTCTTTCCTTTTCTTTTATTTGAACAGGCATGAAGCAAGGAACGTTTCTGCAACGGTGTCTGCCGAGAAAATCCGAAAATGGAGTCACCCCTCGCTTTGAGCTGGGAGACTCTAGCGAATATTACCAACCTGCGGAGTTTTACATAGGTGTTTTTAATATAACCGAGCCAACTTTGAATGCTAATATTTCTTCAGAAAATGGATTTATTCGCATCGAATATGATCTAATCAATAACTAATTTAATGAACTTGACTTGCTGACAAGTTGATTGGTTCGATTCAGCGATCGATGGGAGTTGTATACCAATGTCTATGTTTATAACATCTACCCTTTAATGACGTCACTGACAAAATCTATGCTAATGTAATTATTATTTTTTATAATTTTGTAAAGAATGGTAAGATAACGTTATAATAATGCATGGCAAAACAAACAAATTGTATTCAAAGCTCCCAGTCTATGAATATATATTGGTATACAAAATTGACTCGGGTAACCTGTAAATACCTTTGTATTTAGGAAACATTCTATATATAAACGGCTTCCGATTTCTACTCACATCAGCCGATCCCCTCACACACCAGTACATGGAGAATAATAAGCATATAGTATGTTTCACATTCATATTACTTTTCTACCATCAAACAACTACTGAATAATTAACCACATTTGCCACATTATTTGGAATATGTGTTTTACTTTAACATAGTTGTCTTTTATGTTCATGACTTTACTTGTTTGATTGGCAGTTTCCCTACTCGAATTTATGCTTAATATTGGAAAAAGTACGAGAGGCTCTGGGACCCATGCAGTCTTCGGATATACTTTGCTTGTTTTCACAAAGAGATTCTTGCGCTAACGGGGTGATAGAAGCAGACGACTTTAGAGATTTATTACTTCAACTTGTTAAATGTTCATTGAACGAACATGAAGTGATAACTGTATCACGCGCCTTTAAAATAGAAGCAGAAGAGCCAGGGCCAGATATGAATACTCTAAAGTATGTGCTGNACTTGTTAAATGTTCATTGAACGAACATGAAGTGATAACTGTATCACGCGCCTTTAAAATAGAAGCAGAAGAGCCAGGGCCAGATATGAATACTCTAAAGTATGTGCTGATTGGTGACCGATATTTCAATGAGCCGTTTCATTTTAATTTGTCCAATAATGTTTTACTCATGTGTAAATGAACAATGTGTTACCGATTTCAGATCAGTAATTCAAACAGAACTGAGCAAAAAGGGTTATGATCGCTTTTATTTGCAAAGAATAGAATATACTCTCAGATATCACGATCCTTGTCGGACAGGATTGGTAGATAGGCACACTTTAAGAAGTACCTTGCTTGCTGCCAGGATCCCTGTTGCAAAAGAGTTGATTAACTTTTTAATTGATAAGTAAGAGTACATGTATAGGCATTTGATATCTAAAAGGTAAAAAAAAGTTACAATTTCATGGTATTTTTTGAAGTTTTGAGCCAGGAGATGAATGCGATCGTATCAATTACTGTAAGGTTATGGAGTTTTTGGATTATGTAAAGCATCCGTCATATAAGGCTAATCCCACGAATTTGGCGGTACTACAAATCTACAGCTTTATTCCTTGTCGTTACCATTTCTCTTCTATTAGAGCTTTTTTGAAGATTGAATAGTTTCGTAATAAAACATACTGTACATTTACTGTTTTAGTGTATTTTGAAATGGTTAGAACCAAAGAGACCACCGAAAATCTACTGCGTAAATTACAGAGCGTTTTTGGAGGAAGTGTGTCCCAACTTTAAATGTTCGTTGCCAGAGGTATGCTGCCCGGTCGACCCATGTTGTGACGATCCTTGTAATGCAGATCCAGTGGAAACTCAAATTCCTAGTAATGATTGCTGTCCCAGGTTTGATATTGATGAAAGGCGTCTTGCTGGCCGTGTTATCACCGATAATAATCCGTGGAATGAAAAAGATCGCTGTGATGCATATGAAGGATCCATTGAAGATCCTTGTTCATCTCCATTAGCATTTAACCCGTGTGCCATGAATGACATGGGACAGCCTGTGTCAGCATACATTGACTTTGACTTGGAAAAAGCATATCAACCTTCCCCTCCAAGTTGCGAGGCTGTCGAGAGTGGTAAACAGGAGGTCTTTCATTGTGGTGATTATATTGGATTCGAGGACCTTTACGGCAAGAAAAAAAAGTTGGGGTTAATGTGTCAGTGTTGACATGAAAAATTTACTGCCAGATGAGGATCATAAGCATTTTGTTTGTGAATAACAATGCGAACACACAAACTCGCAGATACCAGAACCTGCTACTTGGAAAACGAGACATGTCATACCAATTTACTTGCATATGAATAGATCGCTTGGTCTTGAAAATTTACTTACCATATTTTTTAAAAACTGCCAAAAATAAATTCGCAAATAATAAAACGACTATTCTGTCATCTGTTGAACAATTTTGAACAATGCATTTCTTCCTGTCACATCAAAATGACACATTTTTGCAAGAGCGAAGCTCATTTCCAACAAGTGTGTCCTCCTATCGACAAGTACTATCATAACTCAGAATCACAATATGCTTTAAGACACATGTAAACACAAATTCGCTGGAAACATGGGAATTAATCGAAGTTATCTAGTTACTGAATTACTCCTTATTATCTTGCCGTTATACAGCGCAGAGAATGCACATGATTCAAAGTAAGAAAACAAAGTAATTTTGAAAAAACGCAAGAACAGTATATAACAAAAACATTTAACAATTCATTGTAGTTTTTCAGCAGTAGGAACCCAACCACAAAACCACAAGAACTTTTGCAACTCTTCTGAGGAGGACTCAAACTGTGGAACAATCGAGTATTTGGGGTGTACAGGAAGTAAAAAATTCTATCATGAGTCTGCCATTAAGGTATATGGACGTATTATGTGTAGTGTAAAGCAAAGCTAATGGTGTATTGAATTCCAATTCATATCATATTCATGTTGGTATTTCAATATTACTTAAAATCCAATCTTGACAAATTTTGGCATTTTCTAGATGAATTGGTTTGAGGCGTGGGAATATTGTCGCTCCGTTGGACTTCACTTAGCCGCAGTCGAAAGCCGCTATGAGCAAACATTTATTGAATTATTTCTTCCGGCTCTAGGTACTGATAAATGTTGATTAAAAACAATGTTGGTCTGGTCATTGAATATTATTATCTAAGATATTTTCAAAGGGCAGTGTACCAATTAACCACGAGCATTATTACCAAGCGATTATCATGGTTAATTCCGATAGTAGTAGAGTGTATCTCTAGTTTAGCTTCCTCGAGTCAAAATCGAAATGTCAATTAAAGTATTTTCTGTATGGCTTTGTTTGTGGATACATAAATGAAGCAATTCCAAATGCCAATGTTAAATGAACTGTGAATCATCAACTGTTGCGTATACCCGTTTTCGTATGAGTGGGTCCTTAAACTCGACAGGAAAGATTCCCGTGGTTTATAAATTGACCAGACCTACTTATTTTCACCAAGATGCGAAAAGTTATCATAATCGAATAATGATTCTATGTGTCAGAGGTCGTAAATACTGAAACATATTGGTTGTCGGGAACGGATTTGGGAAAAGAAGGACAATTTAGCTGGATGGCAACGGGAAGGGACATTTCCTACAAGAATTTTAGACCTGGGGAGCCAAATAACCGATTTGGATCGGAAAATTGCATAGAGTTAGTCCTGAATCCGGAAGTGACCAGCTACCTATGGAATGATCGGAATTGTATGGGAAAAGGATACGTTTTATGCCAGGATGATGCTAAATATTCCAAAGCAGCGCTTGCGACTGGCGAATTTGAATATAAAAAATTCTAAAAAATGAAGTATATGATTTTTTAACAAAGCATATATCAATATATTTAAACATTATTTCATAGTGTATTAAATATCACTACAAATTGTGGCATTTAATTACAAAATGTTGCATATGTATCGGGTTTATGATTTCCAATTCTACTTTTGACCTTGCACAAAAATCACGACAAGTATTGAATATAGCATATATTACTTTTACGTAACAGAAGTAATTATTTTCTTTGAATTCTTTCATAGTAATTACGTACATTCCACAATATGAAACATTAAACTTCAAACAAAGCTTGCATACTGAATGAATAATGACAGATGAAGGCCATCAAGACAAACGACCATCTTGCTTATTAAAGGATTGTTTTGATTATGTTTCATCATTCAGGGTCTTCAATCAAGGTTTTAGTTACTTGGTTAAGACAATAGATAATTTAATAAATGAATATTATGTGTACATCAACAGCACTACGCCATTTTCACTCAAAGAAGCATACGCAACGACTTCGTGTCTCCTTATTTTATCGTTCTTCAAACGCACTTATCATTTCTTTAAACAATGCATTTTCCAATGAAAGGTTTGAGCTTAACGTTAAGTTTGCTCGTTCTTGGTAAGACCTCCAATTTTAACACTTAAATGTAGGTACCTACATTCATTGGAATTACAAATCTGTTTTATAATAAAAATTTTGGATTATAATCTATTTTTAAGTGGAAGTAGTATTGACTTTCCCTACCGCAATCCCACACACTGACGTCACGGAATCTAATTCCGAAAAGGTCGACACAAGTAAGCAAAATACTCAAGACGGAACTTCTTCACAGAAGGAGAAAATTTACCAAGACGAAAAACAAGACCCTGAATTAACTTCTCCCAACTCGGAAGTTTCGCCACTTGATAATAACCCCTTCAAGGTAATTAACCCTAAGGAGAAAGAGGTAAATAAAGACGAAGAAGGAGGTGAACCAATTCATATCACTACTAAAGGTAAAATACACGGTGTTCGTAAATCAAAGGGCAAAACCGGCGGCGAGGATTTGTGGAAGACAATAAGTCACGCTGTTGGAGGTTCTCATCATTCGAATAAGGCAAATAGCAACGCCATAACATGGGTACCACGTGAAGGAGGGTTCAGAACTGTGCCCGAGGCAGAAAAGGTGTCCACTGGCACACCACATCACCGCATACCACAGCAGCTCCAAATGAAAAGCATTCCCAAAGGTAACTCACCAATATTTTCAATGCTGGAAAATCCTGACCTCGGGACTGCTTTCCCTATAGGAGTGGCACCAAATTTCCCAGAAGTTCATTTCGGTAATGTCGTAGTGTTATGCAGTACAATTCTTCCCGTAACCTCAATTTTATATAACACTAATTTAAAATATATACTGTTCAGCAGAACAAGAACCCGAGCCTGAGGATTCAAATCTGGTGGGAAAAATTGTTAAAGAACAAAACGAGTTGAAACAAATGCTGGGCCAACTAGCCATCAGGCAAGAAAATATTGAATCCTTGTTGTACCAAATAGCAGCTCATTTTCCACCTCAGCGTGACTATTAGCTTATTTGAGAAGCCACATTATTCAATGACATTTTTCTTTGAAAAGATTATAAATAAAAACAAACATAGTCCTTCATAGTTCATGTGATTGGAAATAAAATTATTCATCTGAAATTACTTATACGTTTATTATTCATTATTCATTGAAACAATGGAAGAGCGTTTAAAGCTTCTAGTCATCATACACTATATGTGAACACTAAACGTTCATAAAATTGCTGTTTATTTAAACACACGTATAACTGTCTCATATCGTATTATAGCTAACAACGGTGAAGCTTATTCAATAACACTTATTTTGATCCTGAACACTTCACAGGGTGTCATTCGTCCCAAGAGTTACTGAAAAACAACGTCGCATACATCATCCGCTCGTAACGACGTCTCGTACCTGCCATAGTTAAACATGGGTTCATCTTTGGTACAGAATACACCAGAGACGCTATCACGTTGAGCGTGGAATTCCCACTCTGTTTTAACCTTTCATGGAAAGGAAACAAAAGTTTCAGGGAATAATGTCACGTTGAAGTAGATATGAACGACTTATGTTAATGTACTTGTAGTTTTACCCTGTAAAATAGCGCATCTTCGTAAATGTCTTGTCCAACCGCCCTCTCCCAGGCCATTAGGCAGAAACTTTTGATGATCTCTAATTCCTTCAAATTCTGTCTCTTCAATAACTCCAGTAGCGTCTCCGGGTTTATCCCGTATTCATCCAAGGATCCACATTCTATAAAACGAATTTTTATAATGTTCGGTAACATTTTCGTGTCTATCAACTTTGATAAGTCGGAAGTCTTCAGACAAATGTCCCTCATGCTAAATATAGTAACTGTGTTAGGGATGTAATCGATATTCATGAGAACCGGCACTTTAGTAATCCGGGCGGGAATGTCGTTATCTACATTAGCTATTGAAAAAACTATTTTTCGTCCACGAACTAACAGGTGTGTCAGGTTTAGAAAGTTTTTCAAAATTTTACAGTCGAATACGGTAATGTTTCTTGTTTCATCGACCCCGCTAATGTGAAAAAGTGTTTTCTGGAGGGTGGCAGCATTTTTCAGTAAACAGGGAATACAACTAGAGTGGATGTCTCGATTGTCATTCATGTAAAATAACTCTTCAATCGATTGCTGATTTTGAATGAGCTGATTCCACGCCTTCTCCGATTCCATGTTCCGTTTAGCTCCATAGCTTATTCTTTTCAAATGAACGGCTTCTTGAAGGGCTTGGGATATTATGGCGTTTTGTCTAGAAACATTGCTTTGTCGATCGCTTTCAGTCCCAGGTGGAGCGGGCTCCAAACGCTCGGAAATATTGTAAAACTGGATATTTTTCAAGGTGTGTTTGTGACGAAGTAATACATCAAACACAGCAGTGGTCACCTTCTTATCGTAAAATGGAATGTGAATTACGTCCAGTGTCATAACTTCCAATTGTTTGGAGGATATTATCATCAGCAACGATATCAAATTTTTTAACAGTGACACAGCTCTGCTTCGGTCGTACTCTTCGCCAACACCATGACTTGTTATCTTCAAAGACTTAAGAGAAGCCGTACACAGTAAAGCTCTCTTGAACTTTATATTTTCCAGGGATGCATAATGCATAGTTAGATGGGTAAGGGCGGGTAAGGAAGAAAGCAAGGTGATCAAGTTGAATTTGGTAATCGGTCCATCAAATATCATGTTTCGTACTGTTTCTGGATAACCAAAAGGACATCCTTGAACATTGGTCAAATCTCCCACATAGCAGTATTTTATTCCTACGTTTTCAATAATTTCGATTGGCTGAAAATGAACCGGTGGTTTTCTCAGAGTAGTCATGTAAGATTTTCCAATCGCCACGCTAATTCCTAGTGTTTCATTAATGACCTTTCAACAATGGAAACACATTAACATACTCATAATGAACGTGGTTTTAGGTGTGTTGTGTGTTCATTTATAAGTTGGATTATTTACAGAGTGCCAACGACGACAGGTTCTTCTCGCAGTTCGAAGAGTTGCCTCATCACAATGGAAAAGTATTTTTGTTAGTAACTACAGCAGTGGGTACAAGTATCATGGTCAAATACATACAATACAAGGCAGGTACAGAAATGTATAAGTGCATAAAGATATTTTTTAAATACTTCATTAGGGAGCTCTTCCGAAATTTCACCCTGTAATGCTTTAGAAAGCTTATTAGCATTTTTGAGGTATTTTCGTAGCGGTCGATACCTGCGGATCAGCCGGGGGCTCCTAATGGCTTTGGACAAACAGGGTATTCTCAACCGCATGATTGATTGTATTAAAGGTATGACTTGAGATCATAAGAAAATGTGATTGACCAGCGAGCGAATGGAAAGTTCTAAGATTTTACAGTTTAAGTCTAGACCACTTGACAGTAAAACAAGCACAACATCACATGTCTCGTTTTACAGAAGTTCAATGTTCAAACATTTTAATAACATCGTTTTAATTCTTGTCTTGTCTTGGGAACGCTCAACGGGTACCTGATATTCTTGAATAACGATTCTTCTGCTATATTGATGTGAAGCCAGTCCAATTCATTTCAAACCTTTGAGTACCATATAATGCAGGATAAGAATAATTAGAACCGAAGGTAGCAGGATGACAATCACCTGGTACCAAGCACCACCGGTGTCTATTGGTTTCTCGTTTTGTACATGGTCGGTCAGATTGGCAACTGACAAACTTCCCTACTCCATGATTAGTGCAATGTTAACTATTGTTTCGTAGACATGTAAATGTGACAATATAAAAAGTATTTCATCATAAAAACTGAATAATTGAACATGCAAATATCTTGTACCAAAAATCGTGTCTATTATTAAATTAAAATCTATTAATAAATCAATTCAAACCTTCTAGTTGCCTTTGCATATTCCTTATCATCATTCTTGGTCACAGTACAGTTAAGAGTAATTTCTTTCAGTTGCTACATAAGCAAGTCTAAAAACGGTAGTCAACCTGCACAATGCACAATCCCTGCAGTAGGGGTATTTGTCAATTGCCATTCTGCTCTAGAAACTATTTTTAC
>JAHZNE010002915.1:0-10668 GCA_027744055.1 Callyntrura sp. NNG-2020 | reverse complement strand
CTAAATAAGGATATGGAGGGGAGGTCCATCATGTACTACATGGTCTCATAGATTGCTGGGTTTATCCTAGCAAACCATGATATTACATGATTTGCATGGTAACGGAAGCTATTGATTTTGCACTTCAGCTGCAGATTATCCGGACCTGGCATACTCACATTGATACTCTCAATGAATAGCTAACTAGTATATAAAATACATACATATTGTACGTTACAAGAAGATCAGTTATTTGAATTCCTATTAAGTGGCCTATTAATATAGGAAAATCTTTGTCATGCAGAACATATACTTAATTATGCAGAGACACGAATTATTTGGGGCGATGCACAAAGTACATAACGGTGTTATTGGGGGATGTCACTTTGGTATATTGTTACGGAGTGTGACAGGGGATACCCTTTTTGGAAAAGTGGTATGTCACGCTCTGAAAAATGTTACATTATAACTTTTAAATATTGCAATTTGAGTTGCAACCATGCTTCTTAAACTTGATTTCAATCAGAACACATATTACAGGATAGAGAAAGGTGTCCTAGCAAGACATTGAATAACCAACAATTTTTAGTGAAGAATTTAAATTTAATAATGTTTCTATTAATGCATGTTACCAAATAAGGGTGTGTTTGGCGACAGAAGAATATGTAACTATATGTCATTTTACAACGTATGATTTTTAGTTTGAACCAAACTAATTTAGCACAAATGTAAAACGCGAGGGTGATATATATTGTATCTGTCACACTACCCCTAATCGGAATCGGCAGAACCATAACACTTAAGTGTTATCATCCGATTTAGATGAACTTAGAACGGAATTCCAGGGATTTAAATTTTGAAAGTCTAAAATTGGCTTTCAACGCCGTATTTTGTAATGAAGCCTTTTAAAATTTTGTTTTTAGAAATACTGCAATACTTTGAAATTTAGTTTAAATTTTTATATTCGTTGTTTAAATAGAGATGCCATACTGCAATATAGAGCTTTCTATTTAAAACCAACTACATTTAAATCCTGTAAAATATCGGAGTTGGATCGAATGTTGGATCTGCCGAGTAACGGTGTTCCTTATGAATGGTGTTGCATGGATTTGCAGATCTAGCATTACTCCCGAATTTTACACATGATTTAAACGAATGTGGTATTAGTCGAAAGCAACAATAATTAATAATTGCATTCCAAACGTGAATTTTAAATTCTAACTCTGAGGGGAAAAACTTTATAAACAGTTTTTTATTCTGTGTTTACGTCATATGTATGAATAATATTTTATAGTTTACTAAATAAACACGAACTGTGATGACCTATGTCAAATGTCAAACCATCTCTAGACCTGAAAAATGCTGTTGAGAGATGACATGTATATCTTATTTTATTATACAGATCAGCAACCTGAGAATGCGTTATGTGATGTAGGGGGGGGTACCATTTTTGGATTTTGTGACACACGTGTTAGGAGAGGGGTGGGGGTCTAAAAAAGGCAAAAAAAAGCGTTACGTACTTTGTGTGTCGCCCCTCCGTGCAGAAACCGGTAAAAACTTCAGCACAAGTTAGGCACCAAATTTATGCAGAAAAGTAAATATAAATTACAATGTTAAAATCATAAAATAGAAAGCAAGTATAATCTACAGTTTTCTGTATTATATCGTCAAAGTTGTGTTAGCCGGTCAACAGCCAGCCGTGTGCGTGCGCCAATCAGAATAATGTTCTGGTTGTTTATCAAGAATTATGAAAAGGAATTAGAAATGTTTTTCTTTTTTTTCTAGAGTCGATATTGTCACTGGTACACATTTGGTGTCCATGTCAAACATTCGGTGCAAATACGTACAAATTAAAGTTGAGCTGATACACGGAAATCAAAATATACACTAGAGTAGCTTACTGCCGCTATATATCTGTTCATTGAGGTTTAGGTAAAAATTGGTATACCTTAAGTTCAGAGTCGAAGTGTTCTCATCGTTTCCCATTTTGACCTCAAAGATAGTCGTATCAATATTGTGTTACTACATTTGTAATTATAGAAACACGCATTTGACTGTATGGAAATGTACTTAAATAATAATCATGGGTCAAACATGATATTAAAATTCATTATCAGTTGTCGAATATGAACTACTATTAAGGTGGATTTCATGCATTGTATTGTTTACTTATACTAAAAACATGACCCAGTATCCCACAGAATTACAGCTACTTGATTCTATTCTGATTAGCACGTATGGCTAACTAACACAACTTTTGACGATATAATACAAAAACACTGTAAATTTTCCTTGTTTTCTATTTTACGATTTTAACATTGGATTCTGTATTTACTTTTTTGCATAAATTTGGTGCCTAACTTATGCAGAGGATTTTATCGGTTTCTGCACAAATAATTTGTGACACCGTATTATTAGACTGTATCTATTATCCTATATCCTTACTAGACCCGTGTAAAGCGTATTAATACTATAATTGTTAAAACATTACCACCTGTTATCCCCTGGAAACCTGGAAACCGAAATCGTGATATACCTTATAAAACTGGCTTAACCGTAACAAAAAGTTTACTACTGTTTGCGACGCGTTACCTTGTAAGATGTACTCATGGTGGCAACTCCCACGATGTAGCGATGGGGGTCAAGGTTAAAAGCTTGTCCATATTTGTTGAAATAGACAAGGGATCCAGAAAGTAAAAATGCAAATGTTGGAAGTAGCAGGAAATTAAATGGCATGGTTGCATCCCAATCATGTTTTCAACTTTTCTGTAAATGTGCAGCACGTACGTGCAGTCGCATAGAATAGCAATGCGCATGGGGGTAGAATTTCTCGAGTCATGTAAGTCAAATTTAAATAGACTAGAAGCCACAACGAAGAAAACGCGAACAATGATGAGTAGTACAGTGACGACAGCACTGTTGGAAAAGAGGAACAATGGATGATGTATTTCATTGGGGTCCCTAGTAGTTCCTAACATTTAATGTAGAAGTGCTGATTTTTGCATATTTCTGTATTTGTAAAAATCAATTTTTTGAGAAACTGGTGACTGGGCGCTCAGATTTCTCACAATTTAGATACCAAACTCAGACGCACAATTATTTTCATGAACATGTTCAAGGAAGACGATTTAATATCAACAAATTTGTATCATCAAAATTTACATAGATTATGCATTAAGAGATCCTTCCTCTGCATAACATGTAGGAATTTTGGATGGAGTGTACTCTGTACCTTACAAATCAAGTTTCATCCCATGTTCTCCATTAAATGCTTATATACTTTAAAGTTAAATTCTCCGAAACGAATAAAATTCTTTAATGCTAATGAGAACTGACAGGTATCAACAATTATTGTAAATGGACTTAAATGACAATCTGCGATTGCAATCAAAAATTGGTCTCTAGGTGCGAACCATAATATCTTATATTTGGAAGGTGATGATGAAAGGTTTACATGAACACTATGCTTTCTACTTAATTGCTACCACCTAGGAAGAGTTTGTTATCGCACATCCCATTTTATATATAAATTGTCGTGTTCCTTTTACAGTTATTTTATTACTCTGAGTAACACTATTTCTCAGTCTAACAACAAACAATATTGTCTATTTATCGTTTTTAAAAACTTAAATCAATGTCATTGTGAGTTATACCAATTTAATGCGTCATTTAATGATTCAACATCATTCATGGAAGCACAGATTTAAATATAGTGTATCGTCGTTTCAAGTAAGTATCTGTAGGCAAACCACAAACAGTAAACATTCGACTGTGTTTACAGTCCCCTTCTTAAATTAAAAGTTAAGGCAAGTTTTAACTATAAAAACATGGATACTGTCACAATAGTGAAATAATTTAATAAAAATTATTGCCGATGTTCTTCTGTCTAATTACACTGAAAGTAACAATACTTGTTATTCTGTCTAATAGTATATGTATTACACTAGTTCCAGGATTTTAATGGCTCCTTGGCTGTTCGCGGCCACCACAACAGGGGAGCCCTTTTTCCAGGCAACGGCTGAAACAAATTCCGGTGATTCATCCGGCTTAGGGCGTTCAAGCATACTTCTATGGTTTTCAAATTTAAAGGAGAACAACGGTTTGGGTAGGTACCCAGGCTTCTACAATTTTATATAAAAATTCCCTTTTTTAAAAATATTACTTTTTCCGGATGTTCCCAAATACAATTTCCACCTACCGCACGCGTGAGCAGTTGGTCACATCCCACAACGAAACGCATCCATCATAATCGGAGCTTGCTAAACTATTTTTATAATAGTTGCTCCATGCCACACAGCTTATCTTGGCATTACACGAAAGTTCCGCGCTGGGGCAATGTATATCAACGGATGATCCTATGACGTTAATGTATTCAAATAGTTTTATTTTTTTGGTAACGCCAGCAATGGCGAAGAACTCGTTGTCTTTGTCGAACTCAATGCTTGAAACTATATTAGAATTTGACAACATGTCAGCACTATACGATAACGTTGCCAGGGGCTTTAAACCATGGTATTGTGTTATATGGGATAACGTTCTTCCAAAACTATCTAAAACTTCCAATTCTTCCACTTCGGTTTGTCCATTGGGAACAGTTGCATCATAAGTTCGATTATCAAACACATCAGAGTTTCTAGTGTCGAAGTAAACTTGAGTCAGTTCATCAAAATGATTGTACATTCGCTTTTTACGGGCGCTAAGCGACTGTTGTTCTATCTCTACATTCCGCAAAGGTTGTGTATTGAAACCCACTCCTGACGAACTTGAGCAACTGTCGGAATTGCTACTGGTGGAGGAAGAACCAGCTAACTCGTTCCCACAACTGACACTACTAGTTCTCGCGACAGATATATCTCTATTTATTAACGATATCTCTCGGGTAAGCTGCTCCATGTGTGCACTTTTTATTTTTAGTAACTGTGTTAAAAATTCGTGGAGGAGCTTTCGTTTATACTCCTCATCGTCCGAGGCCATGATTTCCCTTCTTCTCTGAAGAACCATGAGCAACCTATCTAAGTCGTTTAAATTTAAATTGTCGTATTTTGTATTAGTTAGCAACTTCACAACGTCCGTGGGAGGCGATGCTGTACTTGACAGCGTGGAAGCAGACTCATAAATTTCTGCGGTCACTGCTGTAGCACTGGCGTTTCGTGATCGAGCTATAACGTCACTTAAGGCAAAATTTGGACACAATTTTTCCTTTGTTAAATGCGTTCCACATTTTGGACATCGAGTACTAATGTCGATTGTTTCATGTATGCATCGTCGGCAGTATGTGTGACCACAGTGAGTAATTGTGGGTTCAATCATGCACTCCATGCATATGGGACACGTTAAATCAGTAAACTCCCCTAAATCTGAACCATCACTGTATCCTGTCAGTCCTGTCCACGCTAACTGCAGTGGAGAGGAGGAGGAAGAACTGGAACTTGATGGAGATGGTCGCTTTCTACTCTGTCGTATTGCATCACTCTCCGTCCCGGAAGCAGAGTGACTGTTGGCGGACGCTGTGGAAGCCGAGGAATGGCCTTTTGAACTGGAAGGCTTAGCACGATTCATCTTGAGCAAGTGCTCCTTCTAACTAAAGTATTCACTTAAATTATGATCATCATATAAAAGTCAATGTTCAGTCCTCGTTTTCCGGACCCGTATGCTGTCCTTGTCAGCTTTAATAGGAAAGGAGCACTTAACATTTCGTTCTGCTCGATACAATAAAAATATGTATGTATTTTGAAAATATTGCAAATAACTTCATTTTATTTTACCAATTAATATTAACTGGTGTCGTATCTCACTTGATTTAAACCGCTGTAGCACAGCGGTATAATATACTATCTCTGTGAAATAGTAAAGGCGTCATTTATTCAGTTTTCTCTGCAAGTCACTTTTATGCTAGTTAGCCAGGATAGGATACAAGATGGGTGTGTATCCACCATTTGGCATCAAAAGGTACAGCGCCTTTAAAATTAAAAGCTGTTTTAAATACTCAACACTTATTTGAGTAAAATAATCTGTTCGTCGTGTATATTTTTTCTTTCGCTCTTTTGTTCCCTTTTATTGCAACATTTTTGTCGCATATTGAAAATCTCGGCAAGGGGAAAAAATAAATTGTTCAGCAGAGTAACAGTTACAATGGTACATTGCAACAACACTGCGCAAATTCATTATGACGTTTAAACTTTAATGCAAAACGCCAATGAAAGAACATGAAGTGTCTAGCTTCGTTTTTGTTGTCTTTTTAGTTACTTTGCATATGTGGCTGCTATGCAGATGCATGTCGTTGGAGCTGTTAAAGTTACGTGAACTTTCTCCTATCCATATCTGCATATTGTGCAAATATTTCTATCACCTTGTGTTAAGTTTAATGCCACCGATATTACAACGACATTGCATTATACGAACAAAATTGCACATACTGTGAATGCCTTGTCAAAGATTTTTGATCATTCATCTCATCACTAAGGCACTAAGTTACACTAGAAGTCAATGGGTTGTTGCTCCTGATGTGGATGTGAAGTGGAAAGCTGTCTAGTTGTAATTTAGCGCTTGTTCCTCACCATGAACATGTAGCAAGATATCATCAAAGTTTTATTTCTATGCTGTTGTTGTGTGAGGTTTTTACAGTAACGGTTTTTATCAAGCCAAAGAGTAGCAACAACTGACAAAAACTTGCAAGGCACCGAAAGTATTTTATTTAATTTTAAAACAATGGATCAATTAGAGTGAATACAAATATGTTTTCACATAATTTAGGTACAAGTTGTTGAGCTCATGTTTACTATTGATGCAGTTCGTCATTGTGAATTGTCAAAAATTTAATGTTTATATCCTTTGTTTGATGTAAAATTTTAAGAAATCCAGGTATTCGTTAGTTTATTTTAACGATAAACTACTTTTAACGTCTAATATTTAATGTAAGCATATACTCAAATTCATATATTAAAAATAAACTTAATATATTTCAAGTATCGCACTATTAATATTATAAATTTCGAATATAACAACATATTTTTTATATATAATTTTTATTTATTCAGTTCTAAAACCTTTTCAGACCTATAAAGCATACAATTTTTTAAGCAGATAGCAATTTACCGTATCATATCATACCATAAATATTACCATATCACACATTTAACAACATATTTAAATAAATATCTAAATATTTTGGGATATTAATCCCCTAAAAATTCACACTTTAGTAGAGTAATAATAATAATAATAATAATTATTATTATTATTATAAATAATCGGATAAAATCCGTGAACCTGTAAATCTGGTATGCGGTTACTGCTGAGTGGTCAACCACGGGATATTTTTGACATTTGAGGGGGGTTAAGTGGTATGTGATGCGGGGGTAAAATATGTGCGGCATTTGAAGGGAGGCCAATATGGTTGGTAATATGTGGAAGTGGTATACCAAAGCCAATCTGGGTCCTGTAGAACCTCCAAGAAATTATGTGGAATATAAATAAAAAGTATATAGTGCATTAATATGATAATAATACTATTATGTATGGTATTAACGATCAATAGCACATCTTATTCTTATGCATATCATGTTTTATTTGTATGAATATGTAGTTACAAATGCTTAATCTATTACAATTATAGTATATTCCAGTAGTATGCTATATATCGGACTGCTGGTGTTTACTATAAGGACTGCTAATTAATTAATGCAGCGCTTCAATTGAAACCTACTATTAAAGTTTTTCAAAAGGTCTTGAAAAGTGTTACAGTCATTTAGTTTGGTAAAAGTTTTGTTTTTGGTGAATTTATAATTCCTATTTGAAGAATTAACATGTCCGTGTCCAATAAATAATGAATCCAAATATGACAAATGACAAATATCGTATATCGTTAGTGGATTTGTTAAACCTGCGATGGCAAATGTTCCAAGCTTAACGCCTGTCAGCTAGAGGAGATCTGGCTTCCGGAAGCCCATATTGACATTACGCCCGCCTTCCTAGCAGTTACAAAGATTGGAAGCCTGGAACCCCTTAGTGTGGGAAGGAAGCCTTGAACCCAACGATCTGGCATGGAAGGCTTGAACTCCACGATCTGGAATGTAAGGCTTGAACCCCACGATCTGGAATGGAAGGCGTGGAAGCACTGCAATCTGGGGTGTAAGCCTGGAAGCGCACAATCTGGAATGGAAGCCTTGAATCCCACGATCTGAAATGGAAAGCTTGGAAGCAAGCAATCTGTAGTGGAAGCCTGGAAGCTCGCAATTTGGGATGGAAGCCTTGAACCCCACGATCTGGAATGGAAGCCTGGAAGCCCGCAATCTGGGATGGAAGCCTTGAACCTAACGATGTGGAATGGAAGGCTTGAACCCTACGATCTGAAATGGAAGACTTGGAAGCACGCAATCTCGGGGGGGGGGAAGCCTGGAAGCCCGCAATCTTGAATGGGAGCCTTGAACCTCACGATCTGAAATGAAAGTCTTGGAAGCACGCAATCTGGGATGGAAATCATGAACCCCACGATCTGGCATGGAAGGCTTGAACCCCAAGATCTGAAATGGAAGCCTGGAAGCGCACAATCTGGAATGGAAGCCTTGAATCCCACGATCTGAAATGGAAAGCTTGGAAGCAAGCAATCTGTAGTGGAAGCTTGGAAGCCCGCAATCTTGAATGGGAGCCTTGAACCGCACCATCTGGAATGGAAGCCTGAAAGCCCGCAATCTGGGATGGAAACCTTGAACCTAACGATCTGGAATGGAAGTTGTAACCCCACGATCTGAAATGAAAGGCTTGGAAGCCTGCAATCTGGGATGGAAGTTTGGAAGCCCGCAATTTGGAATAGGATTCTGGAAATTCACAATGGGGGGTGGAAGGTTACAAGCCCACAATTTGCGATGGAAGCCTGGAAGTCCGCAATCGCGTAGTTAGGAACTTAGCTCTGCCTTTTTTGTCCCACTTTGGGAGAGATTTGCTAGTCTCAATTACAATTGGTAGACAATATATTTCTTTATAATTATATACGAACCCCCGGAGCCTTCTTAAGATAAGTACACTATTTTCCCCATCATCACGAACATGCGTTCGCGTATTTATTGTATTTCATGTATGTATTATTGGTTTAGTTTAATGGTTGCGTGTTGAGTTGTATGTATGTACGTAAATTTCCTGATAGCACGAGCACAGCATTCTTATTTTTTAAATACTAACAAATGTACATATGAGAACAAGTAATTATTAATGAACAAGTAAATCAATAATATTTGTATGTCATTGTGAAACAAATAAATAAATATGTATGCGTATATGTAGTAGTAATACGTGCCTTCGTTTCAAAATTATTATATAGTAATAAAATACAATCTAACGGCATCATTTAAAACACAAATAAATACGTAAATAAAGACAATTACATTTGACAACCTTAACATCCAGTGCTAATTTTCAGTAGTGTATAAAATGGGTAATACAGGAAAACATAATTTCTACTAGATAGAGCGGCTTAGCACTTCGATTGTCTCTGTCTAATAAGACAAATTTCGACGAGGCACCAATGCTTCTTTACTTTACTTTCAGTACTTTCATTTCCTTTCAGTACCTTAAACTTATGGAATTTGTGCCTAAAATTTACAGATACCCTTGCACAGGATCTGTATAAATAAACATAATGTATGTGTACACAATATATAGAAAAGTGTATAAACAAATGCGTGCCGCACATATATACGTTATAGGGAGAAGCTCTGTACTACCAATTGAGATCGCTTGTTTTGTCTGTACATGTGTCTGTCCGTCCGTTGGGTCGTCACGCCGCCCAGCCATTTCGAGCGATGTTTCACCAGTCCTCACAATTGGTATATATACGTGCTAAGTTGACCAAGTTTAGTGTCACTATGGTGACCTGTTTGCGGGTCATAGGGCCACAGTTCAAATAGCGTGTTTCCGATTGGATATTACTTAATGATATATGATCTAATAAGCAAAATGTACCACTCTCCGACTAGAATTCAAATTTCACTTTACTATAGTTGGGTGATAAATGAGAAATTAATGTTTTTTTGTTTTTTTTACCACAGTACTTCAAATGCTTTGTATTTATGGTATTCATAGGGTACTGTACCCAAACATTGGGTTTGGGTTTACTGGTGCTCAGTACCACCTACTTGCTTTCTACAACACACTTGTTTGAACTGCCAGAATACAACCACATTAGAGAATTCTGGGATTCTATGAAGTGAGTGTGGGTAAGGCGATGGGAGAGTACATAATAAAATAGTTATTAACTTTCTTATGCGTTATTTTATTTGTTATCACTTGTCACAAAAACCAATGCCTATATGTATGTGTGCTAACTAGACATGTGCACGGCACCCTCCACACAACACCACACATTTAAGAAAGCACGCAATATTATCAAAATACAACACTACACAAAAAATGCTTTATTTATTTTTATCGTCACACAAAGCACAACACCTTAAAATGTCACACAAAACACAAAACACCAACACGTGAAAGCAAAGTATGAACGCAACACGACACATTTAAATACAACACATAAAATAGAAAATGCTGCACACAACACAACACCGCACATTATTTAATATATTTCATTTCATTTCATTTATTCATTTAATTAATTAATAAGTAGGTTACAAAAGAAACACAAATAATCCATATCTTGCACAATTATGTATTGACACACATAAACGAAAATGATTA
>JAHZNE010002914.1:0-25429 GCA_027744055.1 Callyntrura sp. NNG-2020 | reverse complement strand
TTGGGACTTGCAATTACATGCCGGGGGTGGAGGATTTTTTGGCCGCGGGGGCGGAAAAGGGATACCCTATCGCAGACTATAATGGGGCGAATCAAGAAGGTGCATCTTTTTGACCAATTTAGGCTCGTTAAAGAGTGTTTGAGTAGATCATAAATTTCGCAAATGTTTCTAGTTTTTTCCAAGTTGGATTTAACCGTGCAGGATGGCTGGCGCGAGAGCACCTACCGGGCCTTCTACCAAGACACCGGGAAGCCGAGTAACCTCTGCATTAAAAAATTTGCGCAGGTCACCAAAATAAATTTTGAGCCACCTCTGGGAGTAAACCAGACTCCCAAGGCCGTGGGGGTTACCTACCATAGGCATAATGTCACGACGACGGTCACCGCTTCCCGGGAAGTTATCCTCAGCGCCGGAGTGTTTCACTCCCCCAAACTCCTGCTTTTATCGGGGATAGGTCCCGCGAAGGATCTGGCGGCGTTGGGCATCCCCCTCGTAAAAGATCTGCCGGTGGGGCGTAATCTCCAGGACCACCTGTGCGTCATGGTGGGACCTTTTTTTAAATCTCCCTCTTTCAACGTCCGGAAGGACTTTAATCTAGCGGCCGCCAAGGAATTTGTTACCCGCGGGGAGGGGGTACTTGCGGGACCGGCGAGCATTGCTGGAACAGCTTTCCTCCAAAGCCCCGTCGCCACGTAAGTTTCCGTTGGCCACAGGTAAACATTTCATCCAATGACTTATTTTAATTTGGATGAAATGGGGGAATCTTTACAGGCCGGCATATCCAGACCTGCAGGTGATTCAATTTGCCTCCGCCTTGTCTCCGGATGTACTACACATCCTCAGTGGCATCATGGGAGTAGACTTCGAAACTTACAAACGTTGGTTTCATCCCTACCAGGACGAAGGTCAGGACGCCCGATTTTTACTCCTGCTTCTGGGAAGAGCCAAGTCTACCGGATATTTGTCTTTATCCAGCGCGGACCCCAACGCTGACTTAATAATCGATCCGAAGTACCTCTCCCACCCCGATGATCTGGAGGCCCTCTTTTGGGGGGTGAAGAAGATAGTAGATCTGTTTGAAAACAGCACCGCGCTAAATGCACCGCTGTTCCCGAAGCCGGTTCCGGGTTGTGAGAAGGAGGTATTTAAAAGTGACAGTTACTACTATTGTATGGTTAAATACATTTCCTCGTCGTTCTACCATTTTACGAGCTAGTAATTAGCGATTTGAATAAATAGGAAAGAGTGGAAAATGAAGGGGATAAAGTTTGCGTGCGTGTTTCAGCTAACCCGATCATAAACTTCAAAGAGATGCCGCCGACAATCTTCCCTTGCGTTTTGTGTACCCTCTATAATACGATTATTATATGAAGTCGTCATAATATTTAAACTTCGGTAGGGGTATAGGTTTTAAGTGTGCACTGTTGGGTTATATGTATGTTTTAATTTATTACCTAAAGTAGTCCCCATCTGAACAATAGTACTTTGAAATAAATTGAAATTAAATCAATCAGTCAATCCAATCTATTCTTGGAAAGAGTTTTGTAACCATTTTGTTAACGTTAGAAGTCGTTTGTATGTTGAACCTAATATCGTCATATAATATGAATACAGTTTGACCTACATAAAAAGATTTTTACTTGTCCATATCAGAATTTAATCAAGGGTTTGCACACTCAACCCTTTGTTCACAGAAACAAATGGGTTTTAGATGTGCTCATTTGCTATTTTAAAGCCGTTTGGTCTTACAATGCAATAAAATTATGTCGTGGTTTAAATGGAAATGATATCAGTAAGGATCTTTTTTGTTATTGGACTCATGTATCTGTGTACGCAGTTTGCCCTCTACTCTTGTCAAACGCTTTATTAGCCGCTATTCAATTTTACTTGCATCCGCGATCATGTGTTTTAATTTTTTGCATATCTACTGTATTATGCTGGTGGTATGCTGTAAATATTTTCAGCGAAGCATAATCAAGTTTCCAGTTTAAAAGTATGAACACAACACACTGTCACAACATCTATATGATTTAAATGAAAGATAACACGGGATTGTTTGGTGGAAAAAATTGAAAGGAAATTTTTTATTGTCAAGCTTTCGAATAGAATCTCTAATCTTCATCAGGACAAAAGTTAAGACAAAACACTGTCGATTAATATGATATGATTAATATTTACGATTTATTTTATTATCTATATGATTAATATTTACTCGAAAAAATGTTTGACTGATATTGCTAAATTGTTTTTGTTTCTTGATTAAGAAGGAGAAGTAATATGTCATTTTAACGGCAAATATATAGGGACGGGCATGACGGGTCACAGGTTTCAAAATTAATCCTCTCCTAACAGTAAAATGAGGTCAAAGGTAATTTTTTTCCAAAATCGTGTAAAAATCTTATTTAATTTCGTACAAGGTTATTGCAAGAGGCAAGTAAGATATCGTTCGAAAGCGGTTTTTCTCCCCGTTTTATAATAAACAACGGGGGGTGTGGAGGGTCAGAGCCCCCCATGACATATAATGGAATCTTTCAATTAAATTGTTGTAAATGTTTCATGGCATCGTGAGAGGATTTTAAATGGATATAATCGGTAATATTCATTGAAGTCTTAATAAAACGGGGGGTGTAGGGGGCGGAGCCCCCCATAAAAATGTTTAAAGTAGTGTTTAATTTAAGCGTAAATGTATTGTGGTGTCGGCGATTTCACATGGATATAGTCGGCACTATACGTATAGTTGGAATGATACGGGGGGTGTGGGGAGGAGCTCCAATGACATATAAAGTATCTTTCAATTAAATTGATATAAGTGTTTTATGGCATCGTGAGAGGATTTTTCATGGATAAAGTCTGTACTACTAATTGAAGTTTGAATGATACAGGGGGTCTGGGGGACAAAGCCACCCATAAAAATGTTAAAAGTTATTGTTTAATTTAAACGTATATGTTTTATGGCGTCGTTTGAAGATTTTACATGGATAAAGTCGGGGTGATTAATTGAACTTGTTTGATGCAGGGGTGTATGTAATGGAGCCCCCATAACAATGTTAAATTGTATTGTTCTACTTAGTTGTATGGGTTTTATAGCTAAGTAAAAAGAATTTACATAAATAAAGTCGGGGCGATTAACTGAAGTTTGTGTGATACGAGGGGAGTTTTAAAAGATATTGTTCAACTGAGACGTAGATGTTTATGGCGTCGTGAGAACACTTGCATGAATAAAATCGTGGTAATTAATTGAAGCTTATGTTATTGAAAACATGTTGGAGTTGTGTTAATAATGTTGCTTCTGTTAAATCATAAATCTCTTTATTTATTTGTGTACACCAAAAAGGAATGCAAAATTGACTGAATGTTTTTCCCTCAATACCGAGAGCGATTAAGATACAATTGAGAAACCTGCTAACTCATTATTTGTTAGTTTACAAAGAAATACTCTCTTTCGGATGGTAGTTGGTACTTAAGCATTGTAATAATACCTATGTAAAATATGATATTAAAAGAAAACCAAAGAAAGGGTTTTACTGTTTGACGTTAAAGTATTAATTAGAAACAGTAATTGAAGGTTGAAGACTACAAAATCGCCGGCAAATTTGCCGGCGCTGGTTACTAGTTAGTTTTAATACCAAACAAGCATCTTACAAACATTTTGCTTTAGGCTTTGGTAAGCATAGTTTTAAAATCTCCCACCCATTTTCGAGCGACTGAAGTTAAAATAAGTTATTGATGGCCCTTCTTCGATTAGTAACAAAACTCCTTTTCGGTCTCGTTCAACATCTTTTGCACCTTGATAAAATGGATTATGATGGGTTCACAGAAACAAATAAGTTTTAACCACGATTATTTCCTGTTTTAAAGACGTTTTGTCTTCTTTTAAGAAAATCATTGGTCGGTTTACTGAAAACCAGTATGAACAAAGTTTTTTTTGTGATTAGTCGCACACAGAGCCCAGCTATAATATGGCTCCCAGTGTAAGTTGGCGTACCCATTAGAGTTACGGGGATGATGCTGGGTATAGTAAAGAAGCATAACGAAGATGCTGGGAGCCAATATATAGCTGGGCACCAGTGGCACATGTCTATTTACTTAGTTTGTCCTCTACTCTTGTCAAACGCTGTAATCAGTGGCGTATCGTATGAGGGCATAGGAGTCATTCCCATCTCCCTCAACTTGAAAATTTATTTAAATAAAACAAGAACTGTACAAAACAGAATAAAAAAGTACGTTTGTCCCCCTTGGCGGCGGTCCTGAATTCGTCACTGGCTACAGTAACCGTCACTTAATTTTACTTGCACACAGGAGCATGTGTCGTATTTGCTGCATATCTTCTCGATTATGCATGTGGTACGTTGTAAATATTTGCAACGACACATTATCAAGTTTCAATCTTAAAGATATGAACATAACACGCAGTAACAACCGTGGTAATAATAATACCATACCAGCATCTAACAAATATTTTTTCACTAACATTACTATGTACTTTTAGTTATTTCGAATGAATTAAGCTTCCACTTCAATTAAAGGTTTCGGTAAGCATAATTTCGAAACCTACTACACATCTCCATGTAACTGAAGTTAAAATGAGTTACTAATGACGTTTCTTCGATTCGTAACAAAAACGTCTTTTCGATCCCGTTTAACAACACTCACACCTTGATAAAACGGATTGTGGTTTTCCTCGATCCCCCACACCTCAGTTCTTTAATTATCGTAGAATGTATACATTACTCTCCATTTACACAAGGACCACCTTTTGATGTCGTTCAATAGACATATATACAAGAAGTGCAAATATTATGCCTATTCAAGTCCCCGTTTCTCCAGGCGTATTTTTTGTTCGCTAAGGGGCACGTCAGAATGTAAAAGAAAAGGACTTTTGAATTATATCATACTAAAACTATTCGACAAACACTTATTGATATAAGCTACTACGGTCCTTCTGATATTTTAAACCAACTCTTGAATATCAACATCAACCTAAAATTGGCGTAGGCAATATAATTAAGCCAATTACCACTTGGGTACGTCTTCATTCGACTACGGTTAAAATAAGCTAATAATGAGCTTTGTACATTAAGAATAATAAGTTTTTGTGGTTCTGGTTAAAAATAATTTTGTCCATTAATAATATAAGATTTCGGGCAAGGATAAATGGATAAAGTGTGATTTCGTTGTATTGTAGAAAATGTTCAATGTTGCAGTAAAGTACTATCAGAAATACAAAGATATAAATGTTGTACCTGTTACCCTCTTTTATTGTTTATTGTTATAATAGCCGTCTAACCGTTTGGCGCATTGTCATGGTATACCATATTGCCTCAAAACAATATTCGTAATATGATAGCTAGGGAAAAGTGACTCATTTATGTGATTATATCTTTATATATTTCATGTGAATAACGTAAAGCTAAAGAAATCGTCTTGACCTCAATTCAATTTCATGATCTTGCTCTCTTGCAAACCGCATCAAAATAGGGTTTCGTAATAAAATTGTCATATATTTGAAGGTAGACACGCCATTTTTAAATTTTTTTAAGTGAAATGAATTTCCACAATTAAGCAAGATACTTGTCGCACTGCCGACAATTCGACAACAAAATATAAATATGAAGAAATCGAGGTTGCATTCATATAATGCAAAGAAGTAACTTGTCCTAGAAGCACAATAGGTAAATACTACTTCCTGAAAGTATACCCATAAGTTCTAACTTTACCTTTCGATTAACTAACAAACGAAGATGACGAGTTCATGTTTGATGGAACATTCATCATCACAAGAGATATCACTTTGCAAAATATGAATTCATGTGAATGATAAATTATTAAACAATATCACCAGGAGGACATACACATACATAGTGGTGCCCATGATTCCAAGCCTATGGATTCCAACGACTTGTGAAAGCACCGGGTCACGTAAAATATGAATATTTCTGCAACAGCGTCCTAACGATTTAATATGTATGAAAGTTTAGAACGCCATATATTGGGGAATTGCAACCTTTCGGTGTATCATTTCGAGCTTATGAATATTACGATTTATAGCAATACTAATACTGTAGAAGTTTATCTACATTGACAGTACAAACACTTTTAATCACCATTTGTGTGTTTTGCAGAGAAACATTGTTCCCGGGGTTTAACTTGCAAATCATCAAAATCCTAAACAACAAAATCGAACATCACTGTCAATAAATATAAAGATAGCAGTCAGTAAACTAGTTCAACAAGTACAGTTTTATTGAAAGAACCATAAACCCTAAACGTTTCACTTAAATGTGAAAAATGGCTACCTTTGAAAAGTCTCAGTTATCTACACTCGACTGTGATGTATTACTTTTCTAGTTGGGACTATATCTCTCTGCATAATTTCAAAAAATACCTATGAATTTACCAAGGCACTTAAGCAAATGTCGTGACGGTATGTAAAATATCACTCCGATTCTGCCGTTTAATTAGCAGATACATCACGCCTAAAAATGCCTGTGGTGCTTAGATACATAAATATTATGGCAATCTTTATAAACCATCTTTGTATGCATCACCTATTCATTGTAAGCGTATTTTTAACCCTCCCAACTGGCCCAAAATCTATGTTACCGTCTATTATTGCCACCTACGATCCTGTCTATCACATCTGCAAAACCTCCAACAGTGACTACCTTGTAAATTCCTCTGACATATATTATGAAAACAGTACTGATATACTTCCAAATGATGAAAGCTAGGAAATACGATGTTTTTTCGGAATAGTTAAGTTGACACATAGCCAATGCTACAAGGTTTCCTGTTTTTCCACTTTAAATATATCATTACGCTGAATATGTATCCAGAGGGGGACACAGAGGCTATTTGCATCCCGCTGGAATTGAAAATTTACATTAAAGATAGTGCAGGATACAAAACAGGATACAAAAGTACATTTGCTCACTCCCCTGGCCCCTGTCCTGGCAACTCCACAGGCTGTGGTAACCGTTGTTTTGTTTTACTTTCCCACACGAGGGTGCGTGGTATCAGTTTCATCTCTTCGATTTTGTTTGTAGTATGTTGTAACTATTTTTAACAAAGCATAATCAAGTTTCAAGTTTAACGATATGAATATAACACACCGTAGAAATACCATATAATACCATACCCGTGTCATACTTGCATTAGTATTACTGTGTTCTTTTGATTATTTTGGAAGAGGTGAACTTTTATTTCAATTAAATGTTTTGGTAAACATCCTTTTCAAACTTCCGACACACCTTCATGCAACGAAGGTTAAAACGAGTTAGTGAAAGCACTACTGTGATTTGTAACAAAAATCCTCTTTGGTCCCGTTTAACATCTTTGGTACAGTAAGAAAAAGGATTATGATAGGGCTCGGCCACCACACCCCGGTTTCTAAATTATTATAAAATGAAATCATTGTTCTCCATTTATGCATTAACTACCTAGTGATATCGTTCATATGACATGCTTACATGGTGTGCAAATATTAAGTTCATTCAAGCCCCGCTTTACCTGGAATATTTTTAAAACACTCATGGATATGTCAGAATGCAAAACAGGGTCTTATAACCATAACATACTAGAACTATCCGACAGACACTTATTGATGCAAGTTACTACGCTCATTTTGATAAATTAAACCAAATCTTATTATATGAAGATCAATCCAAAATTTATGGGGGCAACATACTTAGGCAAATGATCACTGGAATACGTTTCCGTTTAAGCCAGCAACCCCACCATTGCCGTCAATTTGACCTAGGGTTCACGATAAGCTATACATATGAAAAAATTGATTGTGTAAACATAATCGGCTACGTAGTCACCAACGATACTGAACAAAAAGTAGACTAAGCAAATACCGCTTCTTCAAAGTAAAACCATCAGGTATAACTTTATCTTTCAATTAACTAGCATACACGTTTACGAATTCGTATTTGATGGAACATTCATAGCTGGACGTGATATCACTTCTCACTATGTACGGTTTGAATTCATGTGAATGATAAATTATTGTAAAATATTACTAGGAGCGTATACCCATGGCGTTGCACACCATGCCAAAGAATACGGGTTCCAACAACTTATGAAAGCACCGTGTCACCTAAAATATTGATGCTCTTGGAAACGTCGTTCAGACGATTTAATATGTATTAAACTTCAGAAGGCTATATATTAGTAAATTGCAAAACTCCAGGGTATCATTTCAAGCTATCTCACTGGTAATACTACTCATACTGTAAAAGCAGAGAAACATTGTACCCGGGCTTTAACTTGCAAATGTATCAATAAAATGCAAAACAACAAACTTAAACTTCGCTGTCATTAAAAATAAAGATAGCGTACAAGTACATTTTGAATTAAAAACATAAATCCGTTACCACTTAAGCGTTAAAAACGGTTACCTTTAAAACGTATTAGTAATCTTCACCAGAGTTTCATGTATTACCTCCTCGGCCGGGACTACATCCCTCTGCATTGCTAAACCAGATATGTAGTTTTTGAATTGTGACTATATAAATCAAATCTTGTTTCCAAATTTTTTTGAATAATGTTAATTCAAGAAATACTTCTCCACTTAAGCAAAGTATCGTGACGTTACGTGAAAACACTCCATTTCTGCACATATACCGTCGTTCATAGGAAAATTGATAAAATGTTCATGACAATACTCCTGCTGGTAATATCAGCAGATGTACAATGCTTAAAATGCTTCTTAGAAACATTAAGATTATGGTAACACTTATAAACCATCTTTATTCTATTCTGTATTATTGTATTTCAACTTTGTCTACTTCACATGTATTACCTATTCATTATAAGCGCATGTCGAACCCTGCGGGCACCCTCTCAACATGCCCAAAATATATGATCCCGTCTATCTTTGTCCCCTGCGGTCTAGTCTATCACTCATGCGAAACTATCAGCAGGGACTACCAATGAATTCATTTCAATACTAATGACAAATATTGTACATTCATAACTGACATGCTCCTAATGTGACACAAACTAGGATATAAGATTGCCGTTGTTGAATAGTCAAGTTGACACGTAGTCAATGCTACAAGTTTTCCTGTTTTTCTATTATGCACATACCAACAACCTGAAAATATGTTCTTCAAGAAAAACAATTAATGTCTATAAAGTTGGGCATGAAATAATAGGAAACAGCTCATTATGAAATGAGACACGTTCCAAATATCATCGCTTTGTATTTAAGCTCCGGTCACCTATTAACTTCCAACGAACATTTATATTACCGCCTCAAACTCCGTACATAATGTTATTGGAGGAAGAAAATTTATTACCCGCTTTAAAGCGTTACGTTAGATGGTCAAATTTGTTGCTTTTATTGTCTTTCCAATGGAATAAAGAAGACAACAAATTTGTTCAGTTTTCTAAAAAGTCTAGACATCATAAACACAGGATGATTTGTAACACCATTTCAGCATGTTTTTATTTCTGTGTTACCTTGCAATTAATACACTAATGCAGCATTCCCAAATGCAAGGAGATACAGCAGTTTAATAGGATTGTTGGATGTGTTTGCTGCTTACTTCATGTACGTAACAATATGTACACAAATTACTTACGAAAACATGAATGCATTTGCTCCCCAATACTTCAACGCTATACAAGAATTATCTGAAATTTATAAAGGTAAGATATTCGATTTTGACGCCCTGATAAATTGAACTCTTTATATTGTTAATCATATTGTTGCAATATTTCTACAGCGGATTGGTTAAAACCAACAGAAGTTTGGAGCGGAGAGCGGAGAAACGCCTTATGGGGCTTTAACATCTGAATCTGTTTACTATTGATGGTGGTATGATGGTATGAGGTTATGTGAGAGGTCATGCACGAGTGCATGTCAGAGAAATGATAAGAGTGGTAGCCGGTTTGCTTCTTTCAAACTTCTACTGTTTTTTATTATACGTTCGGCCAGCTCATATAGACTTGATATGAAATAGGTATATACTATGTTGTGCATGCTTAAACTACATAACTTTTAACTTGTCTATTAACAAAATCCTAAACAACAAAGCCGAACATCACTGTCATTAAAAATAAAGCGCTCAATGAAACTTGATCAACAAGTACATATTCAATGAAGAAACCATACACCCTACTCTCTCCATAAATCCTCTTTTCTTTTATCCGTTGATTTTAACATTATCGAATTTCAGCTCCGTTTAAATATTAACTTTCAACGAAAATTTATATACCCGCCGCAATCTTCGTACGTAATGTTATTAGAGGAAGAAAATTTATTACCCGCTTTAAAGCGTTACGTTGGACGGTCGAATTTGTTGTTTTAATTACCATTCGAATGGGATAAAGAACACAACAAATTTGTTCAGTTTTCTAAACAGTCCAAACATCATAAGCACAGGATGATTTGTAACACCATTTTAGCATGTTTTTATTTTTGTGTAACCTTACAATTAATATACTATGCAGCGTTTCCAGGTACACCGAAGTACAACAGGTTAATAGGATTGTTGGATGTGTTCACTGCTTATTTCATGTACGCAACAATATGTACACAAATTACTTACGAAGACATGAATGCCTTGACTCCCCAATACTTCAACGCTGTACATGAATTATCGGAAATTTACAAAGGTAACATACACGCAGTTGACCCTCTGATTAATTGAACTCATTATGTTGTTAATCGTATTGTTGCAATATTTCTACAGATGATTGGCTTAAAACGAACAGAAGTTTGGAGCGATTGGTAGGAAAAGCTTTGGAATTCTTATTTTGGCTCGCCGCTCCCCTCGGCATATTGCTTGTAATTTCAACAGGATGGATCGCACCATGTAGACCTGTTTACATGTTTTATCTTTTGATGCCGGAATGTCAAATGGAATCACCGTCAATTGGGGATACAATTGCTGCTGAGTTAGAAACCTGGACCAATGTATTTGCTAAATTTGCTGTATTACTCATAAATGGGTGGTTCTTTTCAATAGCACTATCCATAATATCTCTGTATATCTGTGATGTTACCGTAAATGGTGTAGTATTCTACACATTTCTAAAGCTATTCCGAAACATATCCACACAGCTTGGATTTATGCAAAGAGTAGGTAAGTTGTACAGGGAAATACAATGCATGACCCGTCTTTATAATAACGAAAGTCGTAGAGCAATGATGGCTCTTCTAATTTTGTCCTGTGTCGTTGCCCAAATATTTGGTGCAACAATAATAATATGCGTAAATGTAAAAATAGAAAATGCTGTTTTGATTGTCGCATTCGGAATAATTGCTTTTGTTGCGGTAGCTGCAATAGTTATGATTGGATTATTAGGGTATGCAAATAGTATATCATGCAGTGCCCTTTCAAATTGTAGACGAACATCATTGGCAAGAAACAATTCAGAAAGTCGGTGGTGGAGAAAGTTTATAAAATCTTGTCAGTCGATTCGAATTATGTTTGGGTCGTACAATTTCGTGGAGCAGATAACTCCACTTAACATTGAAAATTTTGTGGCTCAAAACATTGGATCCCTAGTGCTATTAATAAAAGCATTTGGAGTGACAGAGGTTTTTGACATCATACCAGTCTTCTTCTACCACTGAAGCAAAGGACCAATAAATTAATGTTTATTAAGTTGTAACATATGTCTGTTTTCAGGTGTATTCCACCTACATTTCAAGAATTTAAATTTTAAAACATTCCAAGTATTAAACCATTGTATAATTTTTTGCGGACCGATGCTGAACTAAGCAAAATAAAATGCCACACAATGATCTATCGCTTATACCATATGCTAGGTGCTATTGTTAGTGGTTTGACTTGAACAAGCACTGTGTATAGGACCAACGAATTATTTATAATAATAGCTTTGGTACAGATTTCACATGCTTTACTCTATTACATAGATGTGAACATACTGTAATGAACTCTCCTCCTACAAGCAGGTCGGCTAATGATTGATGCATGGAGTCTGGTGAATTGTAATATTACAATTTGAACGGTAAATAACACAAATCTACGGAGCAATGCAATGCTGGATGTCTAGGGTATTCGTTTATCCCATTTGCTTAGTTAACTTTGTATTTTGTTCCTGAAAATCATCATTTTACATAAGTATTAACTTATACGCAATACGGTTACCGTATGTAACTCTGTTTTGCTCAAGTACATGCAGTTGCCAAAAATGTTGCCGCAAAAGTTTTGACGCATGACTTCTACACAATTATGTAAATAATATCTTCGCTTTCACACACCATATATTGGAAAATATACTGGTCATATTTACAATATGGGAAGGCGGTATACTCGTTTCATTTTATTAGCCGTAATGGAGTCCCATGTGAATATTTGTAATTATGCCCGTCTAAACTTTCCGTGTATCTTCAAGAAATAGATGTTGTAAAACCATATGCATGACACTGTGATCATGTCAGTTGGCTGGTGAACCCATTTATGTATCCTATAAAAAGATTATATTTTTACGCAGGGTACTTATAAATTGAATTTGTTAGCAAGTATGTTGCTGGTAATAAACACACTTACTTTTTTGTTAAATTATAAGTCGTCGTAGCTTAGCAGTTGCACTAATAATAATACACTTAATAATAATAATAAATTTATAGTCATGCTGGTTATTTTTCGAATAAACTTCTCACATTATCTCAAAGTTACTATATTGTAATGCTAATTTGACTATAAGGAACAGTTTACCAATTCCCGTTCATGTTGTATGGATGCGCATACCTATAAATGGAAACCGATTTTTATGTTTATGAGGCATCACATGCAAGAATGTATACCGGATGGCTCCATCTTCTAATAAGTGTCATATGTCTTAATTAAAGGATATAAATCATTTCATTTTGCAAAAATAAGTAAACACACAATAAAGGAAGAAAATTAGAAGTAGGGCCATTAAAGTAAGTGGCATGTCATATACAATTAAAGGCAAGAAATTAAATGCTTTGCAACCAATGCTTTCTAAATTAAATTTTGCGGAAATTAGTTAGGTTCTACATCATGCTGTCATCATATTAATCAAAAGACTGTATGCCGATTTAGCATTTAACATTTCATTCATTTTAATATGAATTTGTAATGTCAATTGGGAGTATTGAAATAAATGTATTGCAGTGTACTAAATCAATGATTTAATTGCCAGTTGTTCTGAGTAATATAAACGTTTACAGGCCAACACCAATTTATAGCTGAATAAATTCCAAACTCTCAACGTATTTGTAGTAGGAAGTATATCTCCCTGCCATGGAGACTATCTATATTAATGGTTTTATAATTAAGCTGACAATATTTGAACAAATATTTGTTGGCTAGAACGCGGAAAGCAGCAGTAAAATAACAAATAACAAATGATTGGTTTTGGGATTTTAGTACGAAAACAAATTTACCGAACAACCAGTTTCGTTCGTTGCATTGAAATATGTATTATGATGCTCGTATAACTTTAGCAGTATGACATCATAAAATATACGAGATTTCCAACGGGAGCTACACGTTACCTTTCAAAACTTTAGGCTCGCATTTATTCTTTAATCCATCTAAAATTTATTTTTTAAACGTAAGTATTTACATTTCCGTGGAAGTTAAACCTAATGTTTTCTGAAAAATGCCATAAAGCCTGCGCTTGGCGCTTTAGGCTAATGAAATACACACCAGTGGCATTCTTTGCCTGGGATGATAACACGAATCTACTAAAGGCTAACTATACAGCATATCGACTTGTAAACTGCGTGATAGACAACGGCTATTTGACATTCATGTCCACATTTGCCATCATCAAGGCCTACCTTCTGCTGGACACTGCAAGACACAGTAATGGAGTTCGCGACATCTACGATGTGGCCTATCAACCTGAAGACGAATCCATGAATCATTTGATTGCTATTTCGCATTTGATGTACGTTGTTGCTATCGCCCCAATCGCACCGCCGATGTGGTATCTGCTGTTCCAGAAACGCTCTGAGTATTTGCAACTATATAATATGCAAATGAGCCATCTACTTGAATTCCAAGGTAATACTTAAAAATATGTAAACTTGTTTTATTTTTTAATCATTAATTATTTACCTGTCGCATCTAGAAAAATACAAAGATCACGTAGCCAGAAACCGGGAACTCAAACAACTGCAAACTATCAATGACATCATAATTCAAGGTACAGCATATATCTCAGTAGCAGCTTGCTTGGTATTTGCCCCAATGATCTTGAACGAACAACTACCTGAACATCAATTTCTGGAAATTGTCTTCGAAATCAAAATCAGAGTCTCGTGGGAAGTGCTACCCTTGATATTGCTTGCCCTATACGTCATTCAAGTTGGTGGCGATATCATATTCCTGTGGGCCATTGTTGCTATTCTGCATATCAAGTGCTCCATCATGTGGCTCTATGCTCTACAACCAGTAGAACTGGCCAAGGTTGATCCAAACTCAAGGAAACAATTGTTCAAAACTCGGCTCGGTTGTCTCCTAACGGAGGAGGAGTTGTTGCAGTTGTATAAGAAAACAGAGGTACTGAATCGATATATCAACGACATGTATGCTCATCCCTTCGTTACAATGCACCACAACGCTACAATGTATGTCACAACGTTCAGTGCGTTTGTTATCGTCAGACACTGGGATAAAATGCTACAGCCGGGGTTTCAGATAATAGTAATAGCTCCAATTGTCTGCACATTGTTTGAGTATATGGAAGCTAAACATGTAGAAGGAGCCCTGCATAAATCTTCGGAGTTTCTAGGAAGCATAAAAGAGTTAGCCAAGTTACAGCCTAATAGGCGCACGGCAGTAGCAAAAAAGCGGTTAGAAGCATTATTGCCTTTAAAGGTAGAGCTGGCATATCCTGTGTACATGATGACTAAAGAAAACTTTTTAGTCTTCATAAACAATTGCACGGTCACACTTGTGAACATATTGGTTACACTACATTAATGTACGAAAGTAGTTCTCAGATCAGGTTGCACTATCCTTAATATTGTACATTGAGGGGTGGAAAATCTATTGTTGCGTGAAGATCGTAATTTAAATTATGATATTCTGATAATTTAATCATTTTGAGAATGCTTTCATCCATCTAAAGCTAAATGCATTGCTAAAGTTTTTTTGTTTCTTCCCGTAGAAGGTCGAATGATATATCAAATTAAACGCAAGGATAAGGGGAAGAGCGTGAGGGGTCAGAGACTACACATTTGAACTTACCCTAATTTTAAATAGAGGTCAAAGTTCAAAATTATTAAAAACATTTTATAAATCCAATTTATTTACACGTAATGTTATTGCAATAGACAAGTAAGGTATCTATCAAAAGCGCTTTATCATGCTGGCGTATTTTAAACGACAGGGGGTGTGGGGAGCGGAACCCCCCTTAGCAATCTTGATGGGATTGTTGAATTGAATCGTTGTAATTGTTTTATGGCATCAAAAGATACTGTTTAGATTTAGTCGTAGATGTGAGTGTGCGGGGGCGAATGGGATCTATATTAATAATACTCAAAAAAATTGTATGTGATTGCTAAGGCTTTTTTGTTCCTGAACGTAGAAGGACGACAAATATGTCATTTTAACTGTCAAATATGTTATTTATACCAAAGGGCGAGAGGGGTCGCAGGTATCAAAACAAATTCTTCAATAATATTAAAATAAGGTAAAAGGTCAAAATTATCCAAACACGTTTTAAAATCTCATTTAAATAAACACAATGTTATTGCAGGGTCCAAGTAAGATGTCAATCGTAAGCGCTTTTCCTTTCTGCTGCATAGGAAGCAACGCTAGATGTGGGGCGCATAATGTATGTTCTAAAAATAAACGCAAAGAAAATTTTTACTGTTTGGCAGCACAGTTAGGATTAAGAATATTAATGCAAGGTTGACAACTACATATTCGCCGGCAATTTGCCGGCGCGGGTTACTAGTGCTTTATTAATGCACATTTATTTTATTATTGTATGACGTACTATTGTTACGACTTTTAATTACACATACATTTTGATGAATTACAGAGGTGTTGAATATATTCTTACAATGACTAAAATGTTATTTAGTATGGTAGTGTTAATTAATAAATTGTATATAAATTAAGCGTCTCTATTTATTAAGGAGATGTTGCTAAAATTATTTTAACTTTAACATTAGATTTTAATGTTTTGGTATAAAAATGGTTACTTCAATTATGTAATGTATAAAACTTTCAAAATCCAACAACACATTTTTATGCTGTCGTGGTTCAACTTAATCAATTTAGAAAAATAAGATATATACTGTAGCGTATTACTATTGGATATAAAATATGTACTAATGTACTAATTCTGCATAAAATAACATAAAGTGTATTAATATTAAAGGTGGACTGCGCATTTAATTCAAAAATATATTTTAATGCCTTGAAAATTTGAAAGACGTTGTTCTTCATTTTATGAATAAAATTGATATCATTGGTATCCTCTCATGCAGTCTAGAGACTTATAGTGATGGCTTGTCATGATAAGGCAACTGCTCCTAGAGAATTAAAAAATGATTCTGATAAAAGTTAGGTCCGGTGTTCCCTTGCTAGTTCAGCTCAATATCTATACAACAATACTTCCTCACTAAAATTAGGGAATGGCTAAGCAAATTATTTTATAGTTCAAGCGTTCATGCAAATAACTTATCACGTCTCTGCGTTGATACAAATTTCAATCCTATCATTCTTTTCCAATTAACATTTCATTTATCTCCAGGCATGTTTGATTTATGTCCCTTTTTGTAAATGCACCAAGCTGGTTGTTTAGTCAAATACATAATTTTGAATATTTAAAACTGTCAGACTATCGAAATAATTTCCATTCCCAAAACTAATTTACACTGGTTGGCAAGACCTACAAAATAGTCTTGCCCATTTCATATTTCGCCTGCCTGCTAAAACAACCCGAGCCTTTTCCAAACCTGCCTTTGAACTGTGATAAACGTAACCCAAATTTCAAAGCATGATTATCCCAAAGCATAAGCAATTTACAGTAATGATGAAATAAAGGCAAATCAACACAAAATTTTCTGCGGTTATTTCTGTGCACAACATTACGGTGTACCCTAAAATTTGACCCAAGCCTATAATCAGCATGCCTGCACTTAAAACTAATACGTGACCTTCGTGAATGAACAATCGCACAATAACCTGGATCTCTCTATATACCCTGCCAGCTTGTCTAAAATCCGCAGAGCAATCTACTATCTTATCAAATGTGTGAATGAACGTAAGAAAGGTAAATGCCAAAAATGTAACTATAGTCACTGCAAGTAAAACACTTGATGTCGCCAACGTTGTAAAGAAGCCGTTGAAACCAACGAAAATTATTTTCACGATGTCATCCGAGGCAGACGCGTCGTGCAACGCTTTGTCAGACAGATCTTGACATTCCTTCAACAATTGGTACATGAAGTGTGCCGGACGACAAGGTTTTATCCATCCTACGGAGAAATAGTATAGGAATCCAATGGGACTTATGGTGATTTGGAATGCGCGCAGAAGTAATGTTCCCTTCAGTTTAGATCTATGTAGACCTTTCTAGAACACTGAAACAACAGGAAACAATCGGATATACGATATACAGGGTTACCGGAACAGGGGACAAAGAGGGGCTATCTTGTACCCCTCTCTATCCTCGTAATGCTAATTCGGTTATATAATTTGTGAATAATTTTCTATATTTGTAGTGTAGTACATTTATATTTTTCTGACATTCGCATCCAACCGTTGAGAAAAGGCGCTTCGTATTCTTGATACAGACAGACAGTGGCAAAAATAGAGAAGCCATCCGTGGAACACGCAATACTCCACCGTGATGTTAATGAGCGAGTACAGTTTATTACTTTTATCGCCGTCAATTACTGTATTAACAACTACCGGTTGCAGGACCAGTATTGAAATATAGGTAGTAAAACCTCTAAACACACACTGACGTAATTTGCACTGTTTTGTAGAAGGGATAAAACTGCAAAAAGTTTGGTTAACTGCGTCCCACTTAAACCTACTGACCATAAAATTTGAAGCGTGATTAACGTAGCGGACCATCTCAGGCAAGAAACACTCCAGGATTAACATTTCTGCAGGCTTGACGACTTAGATGACGGTGGCTAGATTGATTTGCTATGTTTGCTTCTTGTTATACTGCGCACTCGGCGAGCATTTACTTGTGCCATGGGATAGTCTATTTCTGCGGCAAAATTGTATTAACAAATTTCTGATGATCGTAAAGATTTTCTAGAAGACTGAAACATCTGACCATGAAACTTACTTAGAGGGATTGCTCATTTTTTTTAAATATTAAATGGTATACTCCTGCTGACGTTTTACTACGGGTTGAAAAATCATGTTTGAACGTTAGTAGTTGGTTGATGAAAATTTAATGCACTTTACGAGTCCGCTCTCTGCCTTCAGGGGAACTTTCCATTAATAAAAGATATGACTTGAAAAAAATAATTACTGCGTCGGATAGTAAATTATGGTGTTATGTTAGCCCAAGGTGCGTTTTAATGGTCAAGCCTCTCCTAATTTATTAAAATAGATGGGCACCACAACGTGTCATCGATGGACTGCCCATGTAGTAATAGTTTATTCCCGTAGCCATAACACGACACACCAAGTTATCTCTACCGGCCGTCGATCCGCCCGTTAATAAAGTAAACTATATGGTAGCTCACCTAAACCTTATTTCACTCTAACATATTTGTGAACCAAACTACTTTCATGACATGACCAGTATTTGTGCTATACATATTTTATGTAATCAAGTATTACCAGGAAGAACCGACTTTGACCTACTCCAATTGTTCCTCGGATATGTGTCTAAAGGCACTTACGATGGGGAAATGTGGGTTGTATTCACCTCAATGAATTACAGATAAAATGCTTCGTTAGT
Source organism: Callyntrura sp. NNG-2020 (assembly GCA_027744055.1). Classification (NCBI taxonomy): domain Eukaryota; kingdom Metazoa; phylum Arthropoda; class Collembola; order Entomobryomorpha; family Paronellidae; genus Callyntrura; species Callyntrura sp. NNG-2020. Next base: position 6,529 of record JAHZNE010002914.1, on the reverse strand, counting down.
CTAAATAGTAAACCTTTTATTTTGAATCATTGAAATTGTCGCTTTTTCAGACACAAGCCTCTGTGTCAATTTATGATGTTACAGTATAACCGTATAAATGGCAATCTCCGTTTCACAACTTCAAATTTAATATTTATACAACATGCTATATTCATTGTATGTTCAGTAGTCGAATATAAATATGAAAGTGGCGTATATCACGGAGTTTATAAGCGTTTGAGGAAAAAACAATGTTGGGAACTTCATTATGTTGCAACACCCCCAGAACAAATACTTCTCTGACATTGCTCTACCCCAACTCCCTACTTTTTGTGAAACAGTATTTAGCTCATAAACTGTAAGGAGGGGAAACCATTTTAAAGTTTAACTAACGTTACTGGCAGCAAGAGCAACTATTATTGTGGTAGTTATATATGTATGTATTTAGTTTTATTGAGTTATCTTAAAACGTGTAATTATTTTTGGAATATAATGTTGGTCATCATTTCGTGTACAAAACACAATTATGCTATGCATTAATAAAATATTTTAATTGTAATTTAGATTTGTCAATATAAATTTAAGGTCTAAGGATATAGAGTAGTTCTGACCGCTGTGAATCAAGGTCCTGCGCAATCATGTCAAACCAATCGAATACTTGAGAAGACGTCTCATTAGAGAAATTTTCCCCAGGTCCGTATGCAAACTCGAAGGTAAAGTTGACTTTGCAATAGACGATGTCTATTTGCATTCTTGACATTAAGTACTCGGCGTGGTTTTGCTGCAAACTTTGCGTATCGATGTATTCCCGGAGTTCAGCTAAATGCTCACTGATGATGTTGATTGCCTTGTCAATATAAAAGTCGAAGTCCTGCGCAAGTATTGGGTTGTCTGCGTAGGTGAGGTTTCTTATAGAGAGAAATGTGTCTGAAATGGTCATTGCGATATTGTTGACCTTGTGCTCGGCTGCTTCCCAGTTTACCGCGAAACTCCCTAGAATCCAAGTTCAAGTATACAAGTGAAAAATATATAATTATCGATTCTGGATGGTCCCAACCAGCATGGAACCATTGATATAAGAAGGGCATACCTGGTGCACAGTAGGAAGCAGCTATGCAGACCGCAATCGCAAAAATAAATGAAGTATTCATGGTGACCGTTTTCGTTGGGATTTCGTTCTTCGTCAGGCCATAGGTTATTTACTTATGAGAGGGATTCGTGTCATTTCACACTTTATATCTACCTTGAATATCAGGATCGTAACAGCTCATACAATAAAAGCCAAATTCCAGTATCATTCATTATCTACGTGTACTCATCCAAGTTCCAAGTCACCGTGGCTTTGTATTGGAGATAAATATCTTCACATTAGTTGTGATACATTAAAGGTGTAGTAGCAAAATATCAATGGTTTACGTAACACTGCAGGGGTGCCATGGAGATGAGTGGACGGCCAGAAAGTATAAAAGGTCAAGTGCGATGCCCAAATATGTTTACTATCGTTTGGAGCACCTGCACTTCTTGTTTCCACTAATATTTTTCTGTGGAGCTGAATATGTCTGGGTAATTTTATTTGGTCGCTGGTCTATTTTTAAACCAATTTGGCATTCTAAACATCTATCAATCAACTATTATCAATTTAATCGTCCGTTACCTTAAACGTATACGTATGGTCGGGAAAAACAATGGTGAGTAGAAATTAACTTTTAATATGGTTAGTAATCCACGTATAATTTTATCTTCACATGCTTCATCCATCCGCTTGTCATACGGTTTATCGTAGTTGTAATAACAGTAGTGACAGTTTTTGCTGAACAACCCTTAACAAGCTTTTCTATTTTTGTTCCCTACTAATATTAATGTTTGAAAATAAACGCAATTTATTTACGTTGATGATGCAACGGGACTTACCGCATACACCTGAAACCGTACATGGGGAATTTTTTCTCTTGAACCAATAGTTTGAAGGTACGTAAAGTGGGTTTGGCAATGAGTGACATTAGTGTTCATTTCTGATATGAAGTTCAAGTCGTAGTCCTCCATTATCTTGATCTCTTTGTTGAAGTTGCCCCTAGATGTAATAATGTAGCTACCCATTATGCTAGAATAATATTGAAAACAGACATCCCAGTTCAGAAAAGTAGCAAGGAGTTGAGTAAAGGTAACATAGGCACGATATCACAATAGAAACTCATTTGTAAACTCAAAATTAGTTTTATAATCCCCTCATAATATAAAAGCTGTTCTGCGTCTATAAACTCTTCAAATAAAGCAATCAGCGACGTCCCTAAAAAACTACCAAGAAATAGATTTTACTGCAAAGCAGTTACACTATGCTTTAAAGCGCCCCCATGACTCTCACACTAGCTTTGCATATAATAACTTTCCACACAACGGTATGAATCTCCGGGTAACCTTATTTGTTGGAAAGAATCAATTTGTGGCTTACGAAAAGTATACATCTGTGTATTTTTAACGTATCTGATAACTAAAATACAATCAATTACATCGGCAAACGTATAAACCAGGGAACGGTCAAGTGAACAGTGATACATTTGTGACAGCTTTACAGATAATAGATGGACATAATATATACAATCAACGTGCGCACTTTCAGTTATAACTTAATTTACATATCTACATGATGAAAGCATATCATCAGTTTTGCTGGGTAGCATTATAGCAGCATAGCATTTCTCTAGATAATTTGCTTCAAATATCAAAGCATACAACCAACAGTAAAGTAAATGCATGTAAAGCAACGTAGTGGTACGAGACGCAGAAGTAGTGTAAAAGCTAAGCATTTGCTCGTCACTACAATGGTGTACTTTTAATTAATCATTAACTAATTTCATTTGTGTTGTTATTTTGCTACAACGTTTTATCAAAATCAAGACCTGAATTCTTAAGGGATCAAGTTAGATGTTCAGCGTTTTAACGATAATATACATTGTGTGAGTAAATGTCGCAGTGCATACACAGTTAAGAAACCGATACTGGTACGTTCAGTTTATCAGCTGTCCATCACGAGTATATATTTATTCGAGGGAGAGGTGCAAAATTAGTAAAATGTCATGAATGACGATATACAAATAAATGTTGCAGCTTGTTGTCTCGATAGTGAGATAAGAGAAACATTGGACAGGTGGTACAATATGCTCGTAAAGTTAACCGGTGGCCAATAAAATGAAATGAACCCTGATAATTAACAACTTGTAACCCGTCCGTCTTGCAGCAGCATTAATTTTTATTACTAAAATGCAAATACGATATTCCTTGAACAATGGAATAAACAAGGTGAACAATGATGATTAAATAATTTATTGATTGACACAAATTAACTTGATGGTAATAATAAAATAACAGATACTTGTTTCCTTATCAACACCGTTTTAATATTTTATCGCTTTCGACTTCAGCCAAAATAATCAATCACTGTCTTCTATATACAAGGTCAGTTCCATATATGGCTTTGAAATTATAAGTTGGTTCATCATGTGATCTGACTTTTAGTAGTTTTATGCAATACAAAAGCTTAAAATCATAAATAGACATTCTTCCGTAAAACATGTTTTGGGTTACCGGATTAAAAATATTATTTTACCAGAACACGTATGCTTATCGTTGGATGAAGAAGCTGTATTTAAACACAGTACCTCCAAATTGTTTAGCGAGACAAAGGAAGATCATGTATCAGTGTAATATATGATGTATGAAGTATCATCAGTCAAAAATATAACAAATTATATTCATTTATTGCAAGACAATCCTAATTCGCACATTACACTTCATATATTTTTAAAATTTGATATGAACTGCCAATTTGTTACAATCTAAATTTAATGTCATTTCCGATGATTTCTTAAATTAACAATATATGGTTCTTGTTGTTATGGACCATCGCATGTTTCAGACATGATATACGTCATTCTGGGTAGGGGGCCACGTTGTGTTCTAAAGCAAACATAAATAAATGCATTTACTTATTATAGCGCCATTTAAAACATACAACGAATGCACACTATAATTTGTAGTGTGGAATTCTTACAGCAAAAACCTCCTTGAAGTAACTTGTAAAGTAGTCCCTGTAAGAGTTTCCTCCGCTCCACAAGTCCGATTCAAAGTAATATGTAAACTTGGACACGAAAGCTTCTTTCAACTCCTCCCCGTACTCAGCCCAAACACTGGAGTCAGCATATGGCAAATCGATGTTGGTCGCCGGACCAAATCCGAAGTAAAGCTGAAATCCACTTTGTACTTTCAGGGATCCGTTGGAATAATGATTGTACGTGACGCCCCACTCTCTATTTTGAATGCTGGCAAAAGTAACCGACCATTTACCCTCCTCCCGCATGCTCTCCCCATTAATTTGTCCGGTGGCGATGTAGTCCCCAAACATGGTGATGTTGCCGGTTACGGTATACGTAGTGTTCATGACCATAGGGCGAGCTGTAGAAACATACTCCACTTCCGCTTCAGCGTTGGAGAGACCAGATACGCCAAGGTTCTTCAGAAAATATGTTAGATAACTGGCAGGGCTATCCGCCGTCCACCAGTTCATTTCTCTTTGAAGATCGGGGGAGGGATCCAGGTTGTTTTCCGCAATCCAGTTTGGGTAGTCGATTATCGTCTCTTTCAAGAAATCTTCGAAAGCCTCATCCCTTTGCCCTTTTCAAAATTTCAAAATTAAAAGATAACGCTAATAATGTACATTTTTATAGAATAAAACGCTCAACTGTTGTTCTTACCGTTGGCCAAATGTGACCCTGAAAGACAGCATAATAAGAAGAACGTCGTAAAGGTTTGTATCTTCATTGTGGTTTTTTATATTTCTTTTCAGAATGTACCAGCTAATTGGTAAACCACTGTATGGTTCCGCGTTTCATCCAAAAATGGTGTACATTAAGTAAGCATGTCCATAGGCAAGTAACGTTGAGTTATCAGCTCTTAGTGATGACATAATTCGCGCAAAAATACTCTTAATGATGCAACATGTTCACAGATCATTTAAGTGAATCAAGGTTGGTGACTCAAGGGGATAAGATTACACATTTAATCGACTTGTCACTCATACGTCAATGAAGGTGCAAAACAGTAATATAAATGATTGATGAATTAAGGGAAAACCAATAATTGATAGCAATGCATGTTTAATGTTATAAACATACCGACCAATAAAAAATATAAAACTGTTCCATAGAAAGAGCTGATATCTACTATCGTATTATTAAACATCATCGAGGTAGAACTAACAAGGTATAAATGATAGCAAACACACCTTCTAACCTAATTTATTTTACATTAACTAACATTAAAAGGGTGGGGGGTTGAACTCCAACAATTCGCTACGCTTGGAATAGCTTATAATGAAACTAACCAATTTTCCACAAATTTTTCCATCTTTGTTTTTGTAAAAGCAACATCTTATGAAAATTTGCCTAAATAAATGTTCTTCATAGATAAGTTTAACATAACCTAGGTTTCCGTAATCGTCAGGGGGGCGCCTGCTCCAAGTGGTGGGGAAGGAAAGGACCACACAAAGGTGATGGTCGTTAGTACTATGGGTTCAGCTATTTTAATGGTTTCTATGATACTGATAACTCTTCTTATTTGTAAGAAAATGAAACAAAATAAAACAGTGTAAACAACCCTTTCTCTTACTTTCAATTTATCTATAAATAAGTATATAAGTTACATCTTATACTATACATCCAATAAGTGAGAAAATGTTACTATGAAATATTATGCAATATTTATTTATTATTCATACATACTATTGTTACTGCTAATACTATTATACATTTAATTGCTACTTTAAAAAATTCAGGTAAAAAGACCAAGAATCAATGTGAATTATACGATGCAAAAAATTGACTATGATATAGCTCTTTGTGGGTAGAAAGCCCAAAAAAGAGTCTGAAGAAAGTAAATCTATCTATCTATCTATGTTTCAGTTTCAGCTGTTCCAGTTCGTGATGAAATGAAATTAAATGAGTACCTTTGTACTCATGTAAACGTCAGCAGGGTTGGAACACGCAATCGCAAGATCTGGAGTCAAACGCGCTACTGTTTGGGGCCTTACTTTAGGTGGCTACGCATTCACAAGTTGTACAAACGATATTCGACTGCTTGCTTTGCTGACTCCCACTAGAAATGAATGTAATAAGTTGTAAGTCACCGTCACCGCGCATCTCTAAATTAGTAGGCTGTCCATAATAGTGTATTTTGTAGTTATAAAATCAGATGGAAGTGTTGATGGGCGATGCGATGGTTTATGATAAAACATATTTTACCATTGTCTTCTCCTGACGGCGAAGCTGAGCTTTTACTCTAACTACAGAGAGGTAATATGCAGAGATGGAGGTGGGCAAAATAAAGGCTCTGGGCAACCCATTATAACCCGGGGTTTATCGTGCCCAGATAACGTCTCTCAAGCTGGGTTTTAATGGGCTGTGGGTTTAAAAGAGCATTACAATGTATATTTAAATTGTATGTTATTTGGCGCGCTTTTAAATATCTCTATGGCTATATATGAACGCGTATATAGCTT
>JAHZNE010002913.1:0-15787 GCA_027744055.1 Callyntrura sp. NNG-2020 | reverse complement strand
ACATGGTCATTTCTTGAAAAATAATCTAAAATCCAAACTTTCACTACGTCTGCGTGTAATTGATTTATTTCAAAAAATGGGAGGAATTTACATGTTACACATGATCTGCCCTTCTGAGCACACATATGCAATGTTATATTAAAATTCGCCCTCTATAAATTAATTGGTTTTTCAGGTAAACAGAAACGTATATATATCAGCTACATATATTGTATTTTATAATAGTTATACACATCGCGCTCACATGCTCACAACGGAACTAGTAAATTAACATATAATTTGTAACCTCCTACGAAAAAATACAAAAGAGCAGTAAAACAGAACAAGAGCAATTCAGAAATATCATCAGCGTTCAGCGTTTATTGTAGGACACTTTATTGTACTATTTTCCAACATTTTGTGTCACATTAGATTTAATATCACTTTTAAATTGTATCCAGCATATATAAGCATCTATAATCTGTTTGACACTTATAAACTTTGCAATAAATTTTAACTTTCAGACGATAAATATTGCTTGAGTATAAACATTATAGCTTAACAGTGTATTAAATTTAACTCTAAATTTTCTAATTAATTAATTGGCAGATTTTTGCATTGAACACAGCATTGCAAACGAATGTCATTAACTATCGTCATTCCCCATTTCATTGTCAGCTGCCACTATTGAATACTTGAAAGAGCGACGACTGTCGCCACTAACGTAATACTTTACCACAGAAGATCTCTTTATCTCGAGGCGTCATTATGCACAATATTATTGGCATTTTCTGAGACCAAGGTGTCAGAGTTGGAACACTTTTGATTACTCTCAACACTTTGTTCGTTCTTAGCAGGAAGAATGATATTATTATCATTCATATAATTGTCATCACTACCGAATGCTTCTTTACTCGCCCCATCATCATTATCTGTGATCTTTTCGCTAACAATATCATCGTGAGACTGGCACAACTCCGGAGCTATATCTAATTTTGCTTCCATGGTTGGCACGCTTTGAGTATTGGTTTCTACTAGCTCAGAAGTCTGGCTTTTATAATTCAGCACCTGGGTGGCAAATTTTGAGGTCTGTGAAATATATTTATAAAGAGAAAATACAGATAAGTTATATGTTCAATGTTGTATTGCATTAATTAGCGAATTAGCAATGTTTCACTTTTATATTACCTCTCGTAATTCTTGGTCTGATGAAATGGTAGCCTTTCGAAGAACATTCCACACGTAAGGTTTTCGTTTTTCTGTAAATTCCCGTTTGGTTCGTTCTGATGTAGCAAATAAATACACGAAAAGCCTTAAGCTCTTTGACTGTATTACGGGATTGGGGTGTGATATGAGTCTCCATAGCTCGTCATTGCCTGCTCCATAAAGAGTTAAAACAACGTCTTCCACAATACTTTTGTTATTGGGGAAAACGCGTAACAGATGGCACAGTACAGTAATTGTTTCCACAGTCAGACTTTTTCTCTCTTTAGCGTCACACCCTCTGTCAGGCGTCCCATCCAATTTTAAAAACAGTTGAAGAATTGCAGACAACTTCAAAACGCACACGCTGTCACAAAACTGCATCATAAAATTTTCGTCAATGTGTACCAAAAATGTGACTAATCTAAAACACTTCTCCAAACCATCCAGGTCCTCATCTGTAAGCTGCTCTGCAATTTTCTCCAACGTGAGAGACATTCCTTGAACACGATTGACTATAATTAGTTTGCACGCAAATAAAAGTAAAGGAAGCACTTTTGTATCAACGTAAGTGGTTTGGAGATCAGACAGGAGCCCAGGAGTACTTTGGTAAAGACTCCGATCGTCCATCGTGAATGGTAATGACAACAAAACTGCAATTTTTTCCAGGACTCGAGCATCTGCTGAAGTATTTTTCAATGGTGCTACCACCATGGTCAAAAACGGCTTTTGACATAGATTTTGCGGAGTTTCCAGCACTTCCTTCATCGTCCGCATCAAAAAATATAACCATTCGTCAGTGTCAATCACGAATTCTGTGGAGCCTGAGGTATCTAGCGTAAACAGCACTCCTCCACTTCCCCTACTCCCTGGAGTGCAATTGCCGGCCATGATTTCCACCGAGTTTCTCTGTTGAGGATTGCTTCGTCGGTCTTCTTGAATCACAGTTTTCCTACCGTCGTCATCACTGTCATCGTCACTCTCTGTTTCACAATCCGAGCTCGACGTGGTAGCATCCGGGCTGGAAGTCGTTGTATGGACTCCAATTTGCTTTTTTTCTTGCTGAACGTTACTACTTACATGAGACTTCTGCGCAAGAGTTCGCTGACCACCTTCGTCCTGCCGTAGTTTCAAATTTTTCATCAGTCCTGATAAATTTTCTTCCTGTAACGGTGGGCCTTCTGACTGGGGATTAGATGCGGGTGGTAGCTTTGTATTTTTAACTTTAACTCCCATCTTAGGAAAGTCAATCATTGGCAAAGGTCTTCCTTTTCCAAGCACAGCTTCAGAGTTCCAACGTTTTAATTTTTTCTGGGCCTGTGCGTATTTTTTCATTGCCTTGCGATAAACCCTACACATAAATTCACATTTCAAGAAAATAAACAAAAAATATAGTTAATTGGTGAAGCTGTAACAACCAAGAAGACGCTGACATACCGAGAACACTGCTCCAATTCCGTTTGCAACTGCTGTCGCTCCGTCTCTTTTACCAACTCCTGGGACGGACTGAGCGCTTTCGTCAGTGCAAATTCAGCTACAGACCGGTTTATCTTGATTTTCCCGTGAACGTATGGATGGTATAATAGATCTGGCCAGGTTAGCCGCTTCTTAGGATCTTTTTCCAGCAGACCCTGCAGAAACGGTAATGCTTCCCCAACAATGCAGTCATGCCAAACAAGTGACGAGATCACAGGCAATTTTTTGAACTGCAGAGGCATGCCAACGTGCGTACTGTGGGATCACTTTGTACAAGTCGCCGTGCGCCAGTTCCGTAACAACAACAATCTGTGGTTTATTGCCGTTCATTTTCGGAAGAAAATAATTTTATAGTTCTGAATTAATACCGTACATTTACATATATCGCACGCTACATTGTAAAGTAGCAGTTACTTACCGCTTCGTCCGTTTCAAAAGAGTCCAACATTTGAATAATGTTGGGATGGTGCAAATTCTTTTGAATTTCACATTCTTTCTTTAGCCCCTTTATTTCCGCATCCTGTTTTCCACCCTGTCATGTCAAACATAAGTAAACCATGATAACAAAAGCATTTTCTCATAACTTAAATTACATTTTTAACACGTCAACTGTACTGTACAAATCCAGCTTTTGATCACTTACCTTGCTAATAAATTTCAAAGCGACCTTACTGTTGGTTGCTTTGTCCCTTCCTACTGCTACTGTACCAAAGGAACCCGCTCCCAAATTATGTAACAGTACGTATCTGTCCATGCTCATGATTGATAATGATGAAGAATGAAGCAGCTTACAGCCTTAGTTTAACGGTTAAACTAACAACACTTTTTGAAGATCATTTACTCTTTTTATTTTACATATTTTCGGTTCCCTCCATTGTTGGAAATTTTATAAAGCACGTCCCTCATGTGTTTAGTTAAATTTAATGTGAGATTTGTAGAGATCTGACCTATCACCTATCGTGCTGTAATAAACGTATGATCTAAACTCCAGTCCCCTTCTGGAAGGAAGTAAATAAATCAATCAGGACCTTTCATTTATATAGTGGAAAACGGAAAACTACGCATATTCCCTACAGCAACATTTTCAGCTACTGACGGAACACAAACAACTAACAAAATGCAGGTGCTTATTTACCCTAATACAAATTCTAACCGATACCGATTGTTATGTGCAATTACACAGTGTAAATACAAGAGTTGAGTATGAGTATTGTTTCTCATTGTTGTGATCGTTGCTGAATAGAATTCCGTGTACATATGACAAGAACACGAGCAGTAGCACCAGCACAAAAATACTACATGGTGCAGCGGTACACGGTGACGACTCGATGATTTCCTACTTATAAATGCATCAATGTAAGCCCTCCTAGCCACCAATGACCAATGTTTCGTGATTTTTACAATATTCAGCTTTACTCATTGCCAGGGAAAATTCTTACAATAGTGCTCCAGTTTTCGGTTGATTTTCATTTTAGTGCATAAGGTATAAGGTGTTTTTGCAGTTCACAGTCGTACAGGTTACAGCCTACAGGGTATGTATTCAGACGTACCGGGGTAAAGTTACCCCGAAAGTTACCCCTGTACATGAGCAAGGGCAAAAATGAGGCCTATGTATGTTTTTACCCCCTAACCCGGTCGTCTGAATACATACCCAGGTGTGTGACTTGTGTGAGTTTTTTGTTGGCGTGCATTTTGTAGACAAAAACCCACATAGGCAGGATAATGATTTCATGACATGAGGGAAACAACGTTCAAAAACAAATAAAATTGATATATTATACAGATAAACTTAGTTTGTAAATGCTTTATTGAATAAATACTGATAAACGGCTTTTGGAGACCGTACATTAAAAATAAGAAATGGATGAACGAAAATTTAATTTTATATAATTTTTATATGTACAGGTATTACAAACCTGTGTAATATTTATTGCAGAAGGATAATATTTTTTAGTGTATTTTGTGAAAATACAATTAACAGTATTAAAAAATATCACGTGACACTTGACTTGAATGTTGGAACGGAACTATTATATGTCAACTACCAACTTAGTATTACTTGACCAAGATAACGAATTTAAATAATAACAATGATTTAAACAAATCCTAATAAAAGCACAGTTGCAGCAAATATCATCCTGTGCTTCAAACAAAACACGTTTTTGAATATGGTTTAATTTAAATTATGATGATTGGTTAACAACATCAGTGGTAATAATTATTGCTAACTTATTTAAGTACATAAGTAGGATAACTAGTGAAATGACCATACTAATGACAGATACGGTTAGAGAGAAGGCGAGTATCGGAAAATTGCATTGAAGGAGAAAAAATTAGATAAATGAATTGAAGTTGCTACCCTTAGTAATAATTAATAACAATGATAATAATACGTAATTGGGCATTAGGCTTTTTTGTTACATTTTTATTAAATATTCCTAGAATACGTGTTACTAATGGCAAGTTAAATAGTTTATCTATACATATTTACATTTTCCAACAATTAATAAGTATATCATAGTTTAGTTCAATGGTTTGCCGTCTCTGTTTGTCGAGTTACTTTACAGCAAATCAGATATTCCATGATGGACAGATACAAATAGGATTTCGAACCCTGTCTCGTAGCGAACTAAAAAAAAAGACTCCTCTGCTGCTGAAGTGGCAGAGGATTAAGTAAGTAGGCTGCTTATAAATATTAACAAATATTATAAAACTGTCATGTCTGCGGTAATATAAATAAAATACTTTCCAATTCATCATCCAACTGATTTTTTAAACAAGTCTCACAGCATCACACTTCCCAATATCCAAAAACCATAAAATGCGCATACAACTGCACGCAACCACCACCAAACAAAAAATTAATTGGTTAATGCACTGTAGTACTAAAAGCACTATATAATTTTGTTAGCGGTTTTAAGCGCCAAAAGTATAAGTTGTAGCAGCAAAACAAATTTGAAATCACTCTACAGATGAACAGGTTGGGGCATTGGTCCTTGTTGATGAAAATGCAGACTACTAGTTGACTTGGCTGGGAGAAGGATAGCACTGCTTCCTGAAAAATGGTTTACCATGCTGCCCCCATCCTCTCCGTTGTAATCTGGTTCGTAATCAAAGTCATAATTAGAATTCGTCCGACCTCCTTCTTGTATCATGTCAACCATGGGTATCTGATTTGCCAGCAATCCCTAGCAAACCATTGCATCCGTTCTATAAAAAATACATTTTGGTTTAAAAACACAATAAAAGCAATTTTATTCGAGTCACGTTTCACGTATATTAATAAGATCAACAATATCATCGACTATCGACCTGGATTGGAATTATTTGCGTGGGCGGATACATTACGAATTTCTACATAAAGAACCTTGAGCATGAAATATTATGACTAGTAGTATTTTAAAATTTATTATGTCTCTACGTCTACCGGCGGCACCGGTATGTAGCCAGCATACCTTGAAGGAAATATTAAATCCGCCTTGGCACTCACAAATCTCACCAGTCCGAAGCTGATGATTAGAACAAGTATTCCAGAAACAAGGGTCATGATTTCGTGGAGCAAGCTAGGCTTGAGAAATATCCGGACAGAGAATTTCTGCCAGATGGATTCTGTCCATGTCGAGTATCGTCCACTGGACCAGTCATAATCGGGAATGATGAATGCTGGACTTTTGGCGTCAGACATGTTAATTTGCGGACAGTCAAAACAAGTGCCATTGATGAAGTAGCGGGGTCGGTTTTTGGCGGCAGGATCGGAATCATCGGTTTTTCCAAAACAGACATCTTCACTGGTGGCGTTTTCCACTGGGGTCCCAAGATACTTGACGATGATGTACTTTGTCAGTTGTGTTAACGTGTTGGTGTACGCAGAAACACCCACGTACATTGGATATGGGGCCATGGGAGAGTCAGGAGAGGGATCAAACCCAGAAATAGCACGGAAAATGGAACAGTTGGAGGTTTCTAGGTAGCAGTGTAAAAGTTCGTCCACAGTGTCAGGATCCGGAGAAATAGGACCCACTCGTGCGGAACTATCTTGTATCAATTCGACCACAGAGTTAGCAATAGCGGCAGCTAAGCCAGCAATTTTATGTTGAAGGGAAGAAGTATCTTGGTCTTGATACTGGTACTGAATGGCATCCTTGGTATCAAACATAGAATTGTAGTACTTATTTTGGTAGGATTCCTTATGATTCGTTATGACAATCCCATTAATGTCGGAACGTTCACGGAGGAAAGAATGGAGAGAAGAGGGAGGTACACCCCACGGTTCTGCAGCAGGAATGACAGTTGCATTAATATGTTGTTCGCTTAAAATTTTGCCAATATCGGGTTTGGATTGATCCGCGTTAGTTTGATGAATAAAGTATGTTTTTGAAGCGGAGATCCATGCAGCTTGGTTTATCTCTACGAAGTACTGGATATCTGTTAGATTTAAGGGAAACTGGCCCTTGGACATATCATAAGCAATGCGGCTGCTGCCAATGTATCCAAAAGCTTCTCCGTTGAAAAGCATAAAGTAAATTGAATCAATGGGAGCGCTGGTAGAAATAACTAGTTGGTCTTTAATAGAGCCCAAGTGCTTAATGACGGTGAGGAGAGTCACGAGACCGGTGACGGATGAGTCAGCAGAAGGGGATATCTCATCGAATAGGGAAGCACCATCAAAACGTGCAGCAAGAATCAAGGCTTTTTTGTTGGCAGATGGATCACTATTGTTGCTTTGGGGAAGTAGAGTAGCCCATAAATTCTGATCGCCAAGGGGATCACAGACTTTTGCTGAAATTTCAAAGCAAGAAAAATGAAAATTAAACTTAAAAATACAAATAGAGCTACTAAATGTTATTACCATTAAAAAATTGTATTTCACTGGTTCTGTAACGATTCGCTTACCTGTTCCTGGATTTAGGCTAAAAACGCTGCTCCTCCTCATGCAAGTGGGCGTATCCTTGGCTGCCATCATGAAAGATTTCAACTGACCCGCACACAACGGCCAATCTCGTGCCGTGGTACCGTTGGGTTTATTAAAAGTTTCATAACATTTCATCAATGTCTGCACCTCTGTCTTATTTTTCACAAAGAAAATGGGGAAATCAAAATTCTCAAAAAGTATAGAGCTGCCGGGTTCGTTCCATTTTTGACAGTAACTTGGACTGGAAATGTTATAAAATCCGAATTGCTGATTCGGACAAGATGCATCCGTCGAAAACTTTCCTAGTACAGCGTTCTGTTTTTCTGGTAGTAGAAGAATTCCATTTACCCTTCCAGAGTCCCGGAACTGAAACAGGGTTTCTCGATTGAAAAATTCAGGGTAAAGCATAGCAATGTATGGAGAGTGGGGACCATCCTTGAGAACCCACTTCAACGAAGCCGGGTCTTCCACTACATGAAGTATTCCTACGTCTCCTCTTGAAGATGCTAATTATGGCATAATAAAAAAATACTACTCCATTAACAATGAACAATTGATTTTTTGACATTTACATGCAAGATGCAACATGGCTAAATGTTTAATTACAATCATTACAATAAATAATAAATGTGTTAATGTTTTAATAAAAATGCTTTTACATCGACATCCAATCTCATCTGTTCCATTCAGTCTTTTGAAGCAGGCAGCCGTGCCTTCGATTGGTTCATACACTTTCGTAAACGTTCTATCCCCGTTAACTCCTCCCAGCTGACAACATATAGAACCAAATACTGTGATTATCACTAACTGCGTAATATCATTCCAAATAACATTTTTTCTTCGTTGTCTGCTCCCAAGAAAAGGTAACATTGTTTTGACGACCACCATTTTAAACACTTATATTTAAAGAACCGTATCGTTAAAAACTGAGATCTAAAAAAATCTAATTTTATACACTTCACACACAACAGTACCTACGCATCCCGATGGCAGGAAACCTAAACGTGCCGAAACACTACTAATTAACTAATTATTAGTTAATAATAATTTATCATTTAATCTTATCCCTTGCTAACTTAACTCGCCATTGTTACTAGTAATTGGCCCATCTTTAGGCAAAAAACATGGTGATCAGGGATTATAAAAATCACAACTCCCAGATAATACGTAATTCCTCAAATTCAATTAGTAATTACGTAATTTATCCGAAAGGAAAATGTCCGGCCCATTTACTTAGAGAGGGGCTACGAAATGACTGACTCATCGTCACAGACAGAATATCCGAAAAGGTGCTTACAAATGCACTTTAGTGATTTGAGTGTATTGATCCTTGGAGTCGAGTGCACAAAAGTTTTGACGTGTAAACAACAAACAGCTGACTATCTGCTCTCAGTGAGTAGGTGCAGGGATTTGCGGGTTGTTGTGAGTACTCAAATGTTCATCGCCACCGCTATGTAGCGTTTGTACCTGCTTCCCCCTTCTGCCAATAATGACCCTGACTCCTACTGCTGACCCGGAAACACTTTGAGTAGTCGAGATATGCATGATGCATGATGCAAGCAAACTGCAAACTTTCAATGATTTTTTTTACCTAATTGCCTTTAGTGGCTTCAGTCGCGTAGTCGCTTGGATCATAGCCTTCTCTACTAAGTATAGAAGGCCATGCTTGGATACAATAAAGTAAAGTATGGCATTTTAATCAAAAAGCACGACTGGTACGTATTTAATTGGATTTAGAAATAATTGTTAGTAGTTAGTATTAAGCGCTTTCCCGTTTCCTGTATTACAGGTGACAGGTTTTTGCAATGAGACAGCCCGAGGTCAGTAAGTTGGGTTCCCAGTTCCACAAATGGCGTAGTGTTTATGTGAACACGCTTCATCGTTGAATTCGTAGAAGGTCTGCTTCTTTGAATAATAATTAGGATTCCACAGTCTGTAACCATTAAAGTTTTTAAACATTTATGCACTGAGACCTCATTATTGATTAACAATTTGTTGTAAATACAAAATGCATACACCAAGGTTGAGAATGAAAAAAAACCTACGCTACGCAATGTTCTGCCTTTCGGTGATCACCAGGCCGATTATGGTCCGGCTGTCCAGGATACCAAAAATCGTATAATAGCTCCAAGTTATTTTTTATCCACATCCACTCCCCTTCCTTAACGTGATCCGTGAGGCCGATCCAGTAACGTCTGTCTGGTCCAAATTCTGTAGCTTGGTATTGGTTTACGTATTCCTCAAGATCAATGACTTCTGTTACATGCCTCGCCAGCTCATGGACTAGTTTTTTGGCGTGTTCTTCTCGTGGCAAAACAATTAAATGAGCACTGGCATTTTCGCAAGCTTCAAATGCATCTCCCCAAGACATCTGAAAGGTAAATGAAGCAATGTTGGTTTGGGAACACATATTTTTGGTAAAAAATGTAACCTGTGCAATTTTATGATTTCTGCATGAAGGAAGTAAATTTATATATTATACGCTTTTTCGCAGTATGAACCATTCATCATTTATTGCCTTCCGTCGAATAGATCCGTCCTTTCTTAGTCCGGCATCTGCATACACGCACCCCAAGAAAGTAAATAAAATTGTATATCGACCTTGGAAAAAGTTTGCGATTTGATTATTGTTACCCTTTAGTGCAAACGGTCCATGCGCCGGAATCCTTCCATCAGATACTAGCACCTCCTCTTCATCCTGAGCTCTGATCCCTGCAATGATGATTAAAACATACAACCCTCCTATCAAAAACATTTCAGCAGACATTTACGTTCCTGCTATTGAAATCGCTGTAGCATACTAATTAAGAAAAAGAACTGTAATTCCAAATTTTTCTTTCAATGATGGTACGGAAATGTCGAATGACGACAAGTAATTTTCTATTTGTGTAATTGCTGGGTGCAGTGTGTATGTAAGAATGAAAAAGTTTTATGAAACGTCAGCACTATTTCACTTATATAGCAATACAATAACAATATGCATTTTAATAGAAATACTCCAATTTCCTCGAATTATTGGCTATAAAAAAGACAATTATGTCAAAAGTCAAACACGACACAAATTCATATAACAATAACCAATAATAAATCGTTTAAATTAAGGAAAATAAAGGAAAAATAATTATATAATACTGCGCTGGATGACTGCAATCTGCAATGCAACATATCCAAAATAAGCTTGGTAGTATAAAAAAACTATTACTAATATTGAATAAATCAATCAATGTATTTATTTTAAAATATTACTACACTAAAACAGCTTTCTTTGTTCATCCAACTTTGTACATGTGTACCAGGAAGGTTACTACTACAACTTGATGGTTGATGGTTCATACTTGAAAATTTATTATATTAACCAAACTAAACAATATGAAATGAGTGTGTATGCATACTACTTTTCAAATTACAATGGTTTCAAAACGTTCATACAATAGTCAAAAAATAAAATAAGTGTACAATTTTTATAGTTACATTACGCTGTACAAGGTACAAGTAACTTTATTTGTTAGATTTTTCTTATATAAATGTTTCGCAATTCTCTCGACCTTAACCTTCAACTATACTTTTACGCATACGCCATACGGATTCCATTTACGATCATTGTTTAATTTGGCTGCTGGCTGTAGCTGAACATGCCAATTAATTAATTTCTTATTGCTAATTTAGTTTCGTTTCTCGTTCTCCTTCCATTCGGCTTAATAACTTAATTCAATTTCAACCATTACATGGTCTGGTATTTGCGATACTGATACTAGTTCCGTCTTTTGAAGAAGTGATGGGAGGGGTGGTGAAGAAACTGCCGGGGACCTCATGAAAGGAACATGTTGCATTTTCAGAACCTGTTGGTTTTCATCGGGTTTAGCGACAGTCATGTACAGAAGTAGCTGGTCCATAGTGGAGTACAGCAATCGATGCCAGTAATGATTCATTATACCGGCACTACATTTGCTTACAGATTTAAAAAATGTGAGTCTAACTTCCAGACTGGAGAGATCAAACTGATTTTGTTCATTGCGAGATTTTAAAAATACAGTCTTTATGTAATCCTGGATTTTTTGCTTAAAATGCGCGTGACACCTTTGATCGTTGGCAGGGATGACAGGAACTTCAGAGGCAAACGTGCGGGGTTTGCCGTTACTGTCCTTAACGGCCAGAAATTCTTGAACGGCAGAGGCCGCCCAATCATCATACTTCTTCCAGTATGGCATAAAATCACTGTCCGTATTCTTCATAAACCGACGCGTAACTGCAAGTTTTAGACGGTTATGAATCAACTGGTAAAAATCATGTCGGGCTCTAGGGTCCCGGCCTTTGTTTCCATCTAATTGAAAACAGTCAAGGATAAAGTGTTCCACAGTCAGGTCTAATTCTTTAAAGAATGCAGGAGCTTTGACATAAAGTTCCGGTTCTTCTTCTTCATCAGACTCAAAATCAGTTAGAGAATTTAACAAGGATGGCGCCGGTACAGGTGTCATCTTAGGATTCACATACAACAAAGAAAAAACAATCAAAACCTACTACAATCAACAATCGTGTCAGCAATTCATTGCATTCATTGTCACTGACAATTTGATAAGCTTTTCAAATAGCAACTATTCGTTTCCCATATAGTTGACAAGTTTGTCAACTTGTCGGCTTATAAGTTGTTGATATACATGCTATACAATAGCAATTTGCACATTTTTAAATTCTGTACAATAATCTTGATTTTGATAATAAAAAGGCTTACTGAGAATATATAAATTGAGGTTCCGCTTCTTATTAGAATCCTATACTGTATGTCGTTGGTCTGGTCACTATTGCGGCCGGTTATACTGATGAATATTTTAACATGATTTATGATACAATAAATAATCGTGCAAAATTCTAGCGAGCTAAATTATATTATAGACATTCTGCATGACGTCTATCTCCTGTCTCTGTGTGTGTTTACGTTATGGAATAAATGTGATTTTGTTATTGTTATTAGATGGACATCGTACATACACTACTATAGTATACACTTGACACTATGTACTCTACTCGCTCATACTCATATTTGTTAGTGTTTAGATGTTCATTTGTACATACTGCAGCTGAAAATATGTGTCGTTGCTGCGAAGTGAATAGCGATAGGGATAGCGCATGTTCTTCATCCTGAAGAAAACACGGAGAGGGACGCAAGACGCAATAATGCATAATGCAAAAGGAGACAGCTCATTTCGAAAATTTCAAAAAATACTAGGGAACTTGTTTTATTGGCAGTGTTTTACCACATTACTGATTATAGATGATTCAAAAGAAAGTTTCTCTGCTTAGAGTAATGCTGACAGCTATGTTGAATTGTTGAAAATCAGAAAAACTAGACATGTGCATTGACGAATAATTTCATAATGATTACTATAAAAGTTTATTTTGGGTAAAACATCCGTACTCCATACATTTAAAAAAATTATTTATAAAGATTTAAGATGAATGAAAATGTGGAAATATATCTGGTTTGGCTGGATTATCCCGGGTCTGAAAAAGATTATTAGCATGATGAGTACGTCACGTTGGATTCACACGGAATTGCCATGGCTCACTTGCAAAATATCTAGACAGTCTTCGAAAACGGCGCAAATGGTCCGTATCAGATATATTCGGGCCATCATTGTGGCAAAATTATGGGATGCGTTGGCAGGCTACAATAATAAACATAAACAAACAGTTTAAGTAAAATGATATCAATCTTATATAAAACACTTACATAAAAATTACAAATGTGACTATTTGATTTCGCCATGAAACGCAACAATTAGCCATTGTTTCATTTAAATTTTTAATGTATTTGGTGGTATTATCTCTTTGTAATTTTTATGAAACAAAATATGTGTAGGTAATGATTGAAAAACGTACAACAAGAACAACGATTTGAAAGTAAAAATTGTTAAATGCTTTTGCCAGGGCGAGTAAATATTTAGGGATGATAAATAAATTGAGTTGATATCGCACAAAGTTCACTGTACTTTCCATTACTCTTGGCCATTCCATTACAAGTTGAAGCAATTGTAGCTCTTCCTGGTAAATTGCAAAAGAATAGAAAATATTATAAATTTTATTTTATTTAAACTGGAAGCAATTTTTTCAATTAACGAGGTAAAAATTTATAAATCTCACCTCACGTTCACATAATTGTGTAAAGTCGATTTCTTCAATATTTGGTAATTGCGGGTATTCCTGATTTGATACTTGTTCCTCAAATTTTCGTAAAATGGACAAAATGCGGGAGTAATTGTACATTATTAGTAAGGCATCTAAAGAAAAAAACATTTTTTTTACATTCCCATCGTCATACATGTATAAATTGTGAAAGCATTTCAATATTCGTTACAACAAAGTTGTCTTACTGTGATTTATTTGACCCGAGTCAGACAACGGCACAAGATGGACATCAGTTTCTAAGGGCCTATACAACAGATCGTAGTGGAGTGTTGCCCGGGTTAAGTTATCGAGTGAAGTGGCCCATGATGACAACCCCAAAGACTGTAGACGTCTAGACTCACTAATTTCTTTAATCTCAGCTAGTCTTTTACTACAAAAATACATTATAAAAAATTTATATTAATCTACCAGAATATTAAGTACTTTGCTTTACACTCTGAATAACATCGTTACTCATATAATATCTTAATTCACTTTAATTCGTAAAACATTTTTATACCTCAACATATCTTGTAAACTGTCATAAGTTTTTACGTTAAAATTCCCAAGATCAACCCTGAGTACCGTTTCCGGCAAG
This sequence comes from Callyntrura sp. NNG-2020, assembly GCA_027744055.1. Lineage (NCBI taxonomy): Eukaryota > Metazoa > Arthropoda > Collembola > Entomobryomorpha > Paronellidae > Callyntrura > Callyntrura sp. NNG-2020. Next base: position 1,457 of record JAHZNE010002913.1, on the reverse strand, counting down.
CTATCGTTTTTAGCATCCGGGGCAGCGGCAACAAGAATGCTATTAACAGGTATTACAGCGCTCTCATTTGTTGATACAGATATACATGTAAAATTGGCGTCATCAATAAAATGTCCAATTTTCCGCAACATCGTTGATATTCCTTGACCAACAAGAAATTTTCGATAATCTAGAAAAGATGTATTTGACGCCGAGCTGTCACAATCCTCAGTCTCTATGGAAGGTAGGGAGGAATGGGATGATATAATCCGTCGTGCCATCAATATTTCTACCTGTCAGAATTTTTTTTTGTCAAGCTATGTGAGCTACAGTTACATATGCAATATGGGAATGTATTACTTGAGCTTTTTTCCTTCTTACCCTATACATTTGATTATGACAAGCCTCCCGAGAGTATCCCGACCAGCCCTTAGTTACCACCCATTTAATAACAGTCCCTTTTATTAGGTTAGTATTCAGGTCCAGGGTAAAATTACCAAACGGATCACACTCCACGTTTTGAAGCCAAGGTCCATCCCAAACAAGACGCTTCAACTTTTCCACATCAATTACCGCCTTGCCAATTTCTCCTGATTTAAACTCCCTCCACTCTCTCAAGTGTTTAATAGCGTCTTCGGATACTCTACACACAAGCCGATTTTTCGAAGGGGTGCTACTACACAGACGATCTACGGGAAGCCGAAGCACTGATGATTTGTAAAACAAGTGTAATTTTGAATCCAACTTATCATCCTGTCCCGCAACTGCCGCCTGTTTTCCTGTGTTATTATCGTTTTCGCCTACTTCGAATGTGGTTATTACAGTTTGTAGAAAATGATGAAGGATTCGCTTCAATGGGTCACATGAACATCCATCGCTACTGGAAATGTTCATTCTTGGTGTGTTTCCTAAATAAAATTTATCAATAAACTCTACTTGGTCAAAATAGCTTGTCAGGGAAATTCTGAAACCAGCAGCCGGTCTTGTATTTCTTGTAACAATAACAATGTGCATTATGCAATGCAGCTGTCTTTCACGTTGTTCTAGGACGAAGCCCCAAATCCAACATACTTTGCGGCAGAGTACTATTTTCGCCGATGAAAAATGAGCCCGAGTCAACACAGCAGCGTAGCGCTGCGTCAGCACATACATAAAGTTTACATAAAATGGTTATTTAAATGCAGTGAAATATGGACAACGTGAGAATAAAATCATTTGGTGAATTTCAAATATTACTAATATGCAGATGTTAGTAATTTAGTCAGGGACGACATAATGCATAATACGCATAATTTTGCATAATGCGATAAAGTGCCGGTCTCTACCAGGTCAAACTTGGTCTGCCGACGTTTTAGCACAAACTAAGATGTTTGGGAATTTTTTTTTGCATAATTTGCCTAATATTGCATAATGAAATCTGCGAATGCATAATTTGCATAATGAAATTTTCCGTCACTTTTTGCCATGAAAACATGTAA
>JAHZNE010002912.1:0-11045 GCA_027744055.1 Callyntrura sp. NNG-2020 | reverse complement strand
TTTAGCAATGCAGCAATTAAATTGATTTACAATAATGTTATTTTAACACACATGTAAAATTTAAAAATTTTAAGCTTATCAGTGTACATTGATAAGCCATTGATAAGCTTAAAGTTTTTGAATTTTTTAAAATAAAGCATTTATATTACTTTACAATATAGGAACCAACGGGCCTGCTGGTGCTTTTTCAGCAGTCCCGTTGCATCACATTCAAATATATGAAGCAGACAAGAGCAAGGAGGAGAGTCGAACAGTGTCTCTCCTCTTGCCTGCTTAGAAGCTACAGAGCAGCATAACAGACTGCAAGTTGCTATGCTGCTCTGCATTAAGTAAAGCCGCAGTGGGTTCCTCCCACTGCGATTTCACTGCACTGGTCCTGTATCTGAACATTAAATATTATATACATCAAGCTTTTTCTATACATATAGTTTACATAGAAAGTATGTTAGATAATGTAAATTCTGTGTAGATGTTATGTAATACAATCGTATCTATAGTAGTTTAAAAAGTACGGGGATAAGCCATCTTTAAGAGAACGTTTAAATCATTAAAGCATTAATTATTATATTCTTATATGATCTAAAAAATAAAGCATTGTTAATATTAATATGTGAGCGTATGTTAATTGCAGCTTCTAGCAATAAATTAAAGCATGCTTTAACTAATGCTTTCAAAAGTATTGTATTATATAATCTGTATTGTAATAAATTTGACTCCCACTCGTTGATTTCTAAATTTAAATTTCAAACAAAATTATACTATGATTCTGCTTCATTCTAAAACAATGCAAATTTATTTTTGTGCATATATGTAGTTGCAAAATTATTTTAATCAATGCAACTCACAGCATATTACCTATTACCATCCTACGTAACAAGAACTAGATTAATTGTATAATTCAATATATTACTAAAGTAATTTGTTTTAGTATCCTTGTCAAATGCTGCCGTTCCATAATAATAGGAAACAGGCCGCTGTGCTCGAAGTTTTTTACGCCAAACTTGGTTTGCTAAACCACTATTGATGTGGTCCTTACCGTACCAGTTTGAGAGCATTCGTCGTGGCCACACATTCTTTAACAAATATCGACTACATTCGTGACACTTAACTATACGCGGCAATGTTTCACATATGACAATGTAGATAACCATAGTGATAAAAACGAGTATTACATACAACGACAATGGAAATAATTCCCAGCCAACCATGCAAGTCCATGAGCATAAAACAGTTAAGACAAATCCCAACGACATCAACAACCCAGCAATACAACGAACCGCCGTGCTTCCAATTTGATTGATCAACTGTATCTCACTGTACAGCTGTAGTAAATCTTCTTTTGAGACAATACTATTCAAAAAATTTAAACTGGTGATAAATAAGTTAAATACTAAAACGGCGGGCAAAAGCACAATTGTAAACATTCTACCAGCCTCCATTGTAGCAAGTTGTGCAATAAAGCAGCTGGTAAGATATATTGTGATGCTTGCAGCACGTGATGAATTTTCTGTAAGGAACATGTGCTCAAGGAGACGATACACGGGGTCAACTTTGGTCAAAACGATAACGATTCCCATTATCGAGCCGCTGATAAATAGCAAAATACAGAGACCTACCATGAACAACCCCACCAGGTCCGTTGATCTGTCTCCTCGGCATAACTTCTTTAACTCTATTAAAAATCACACCGAGAAGTACTGCTTTAACACCGTGTCAGAAATATATATAGAGGTATTTGTAGCAAGAGACATACCTGATATTAACAAACTTTGAATTGGCACGTTAACCGCATATCCCTTTGGTCGAATATCACGTCTAAGTTTTCTTTCTAAAACGTATGACTTTGTAAAGAAGACTGCGATGTCTCTTTCAAAGTGTAAAACGAGAATTAAAGTCAAGACAAGTATTGCAAAACAACCGTGTATCAAAGTGAATATATCTAGAAATGAGCTGGTTCTTTTGGTAAAGGCGAGAAGCAGTAAACATTCACTTGAAATAAATTCCATGCATATGCAACCGCAAGCAATACAAAAAGGAATTCTATTTCTCCTGTTTGTCTTTATAATAAGCGATTCTCTTTTTATGTCCATGTACGCAAATGGAGAGTACATGTGATAGAGGTTGTAAAGTTTGAGATGCAATTCGAAAGCTTTCCAAGAAAGGGGCGTACCCATAATTATTTCACAATCGAATAATGAAAAAAGGTAATAAGATAGGCTGACAGTTTTGACCTTGTTTTATACGAAGTTACCGTAACAACAAAGTTTATAGCTGTTTAATCCTACAAATGTTTTAAATCGCCAGAAAATTATTCCAATAACAATTAAATTAACCTGTTGTATTTAAATTTCTTAAAACACATACAAGAAACCTACTTCTTCTTTTACGTAGTCCATTTACTTTTATTTAATAGATGTAATTTATTCTAAGCTGAATTTAGTGTCTTAAAGCATTTATAATCATGAGAGCTGAACTTGTTTTTGTATCTCGATGGCGCGATCGGTTAGATAAAATTAAAGCTAAAAGAGGACGAATTATGTTTTGCATGTTCTGACATACTTTTGTTGGAATAAATATTATATTATTTTCAGTTTATATATCTCCAGGTTTCACTGAGGGGTTTTGCTGTTATAAGTACTTGTACAAGTATATGGCTATAACCAAAAAACAAAATTGAGAAAAAAACATGACTGCTGTTTTTCAAATAAGTAGAAAAGCGTATAAAATAGGTTGCACGTAACGAAAAAATCCAGCTGTCGGAAATTCAAAACAAACATATATATACTAGATAGCCCGCGATAAAATTGGAACATCATCGTAATACATTGTTAGCGTTTAACCAACTAAAGGTATAAACTACAGTGATAGCCAAAAAATAAAACTTAAAACTAACCTAATTCAATAATTAACATAATTGATATATATAGGTGCAGTGATCAAGTTGTAAAGTATAAAAATTCGTCTGTATATGTAGCAGAATAACTTGGTAGTGTGGCAATATAAATGTAATGACATTGCCTACTGATATAATGGCTTTAAGCATTTAGGCTGGCCTATGCTGTGTGATATTATACGAACAATCTAGTAGTGAAAATAAATGAAATAGCTCCGTCATTAAACTTTAGATAAGTAAAGTAGGACACAGTTCATTTTTGCACATGCAATTTGAAGCGGTGCTCGTCAGGAATAATTTGAGTTTAATTTTAATCTAAAATTGTGACTTTATTTCTATTGGAGTTTTCAGTTAATGTGAATGTCATTCGTTGAAATATGTATATGCAAGTTTATATCACAATCACACTTCTGTAACCTTTGACCCCAAAACAGGACACTTGGAATCAGAGCAGTACATTTTAGTATTCTTCATACTTTTTTGAATCATTGAATACTTAGTATTTGATATCAATGTATGTTACAGAACACAATTAATGTCACGCATGGTTCGTCTACATGGATTGGACCGCCAACTCCTTCAGTTTGTCGAGTGATAAAAATCTATAAATGCAGTTCGCATTTAATTAAAAAATGAATGTTACAATGATTGTTAATACAGACGGCGAAATACCAATACTTAAGCTTCGAAAAGCCAAAATCCACATTTATAAATATGCAACCCAAAGAGTTTTAAGGAACCATCAACATTTCAATACATTGTACATTCTTTGTGCATTTTGACAAAATGCGTTTCGTTGGAGTACTATATAACTTCATCTCTATTATTTGTATTTGGGATTTTGCTTAAACACTATCTGACATCTTATTGAAGACAGTCAATATTAGGTCTTAAACGATTTGGCAATATTAAAGTAACAAAACCATGTTGCGAAGTATAGCTATTTTTCATGAGAATTCACGTTCTTGCACAAATTTTTACTGGTTATAGTTATATAGATTTGTGATGTCGGTAGAGCATAAAAGTTTAAACATTTGACATGTTATGATAAATTACATTGCTTGAGCATGAACTTAATCTTTTTTAAATATAATTTTATAAAATCAGTTAACCTTACTTAATATAAATGAACTTGCGATTCCAACATTTTTCTCGAACTTTACTTCCTTTGGTAGTCAAATGCTACCATTTCAAGTTACCTCAGAATTTAAAATCTTCCTAACACATTTAAAATTCAAAAACAACTTAAGGCAAATTTAAAATTTAATGAGGAGTATAATTCTGTAAAATGGTGTTCCATAAAACAGTTGGGTTGTAATATATTATATTGTCTTCTTTATCTGTATTTTAACTTTTACCAAACTTTCTTTAAACAAATTAATATTTAAATCAAATTATACCTAGGGTCTGATATCTGGAATATAGAAAAAAATTTATACCCATAATGTTTTCAAAAATAGAGAAAAAATAATTAAGGCACAAAATTAATGCAGTTACGTGACAAAAATCTTGCAATTAACCCAACCAAAAGTGAAGGGTTGCTGGAGAATATGCCCTGTAATATATATTACTTCTATATATTTAAGTGATGTATTTAAGTTATTGTTTTAATTTGTTCAATACGTTCATTAGTCAACTAAAGTTTCACAAAGCATGCCGAAACGGTATCTTGTCACTGCAAGGCCAGTAATACTATAAAGATATTAGTTGTGATGAGATTGACGATATAGTAGATGCAATAACTACGTTATTCAATTAATTCGTTGTTACCTATCATGTTGTGCTGTAAGTATTCTTTATACGATACATCGTGGTGTAACTCGCCAGTAGCATAGTATTATTTCAATCTATGAGCGTGAGTTGTATTACTATCGCCAGTATTCACACTTGCCTATGTTTAAAAATTTTTGAGCATGTAAAAGAAAAATTATTACGATGATGGCTTTTCAGTATTTTCTTATTCATTGTTTTGTAAAATTCCATTTATCTTAACGAAGAGGCGACGCAACTCATTGTATAAATGGATAATGCATTAAGAGTGTATTTTTATTGTTGTGGTAAAATATAAGTGAAACGAACAACTTGTATTTACACGTTGTGCTTGAAATTTATAAGAGTGAACGGCTAATAATCTGGTAAACCTCTCTCAATTTTCACTCAATTTATGCATATAATATTAAATATGTGTACCACATACATATGCTTACTTGTTTATACAAATAAGAAACATATTTTGGTATCGTTTGTACCATTTAATTTCTTCATAATTAAATATTTATGTATACAAATGTACATGTTTATCTTGAGGATTACTGTTAATTTTGAGGAACCAGGGCATCATTGCAAAAGGAAAACTTGCTTTCCATTATTAAAGCAATACATTTTTTATAATGATGATACATTTATGCTTCTACAAATTATGTATTTTGTTTAACAGGTAAAGTTATTTTTAAATGTCCAAACGCAGGACAAAAATGTCAAAGACAGAATTTTTGTTCCAACAGCGCTCTACCCTCAAACCAAAAACGATTAACCCAATACAAACAGTTGTTTGTTTCAAATATTATTGCTAATGTAAATTACAAATCTCCTTATTTAGAGTTTACGTAACAAGAACTAGATTAACAGTCCATTATATTACTGAAATAATTTGTTTTAGTATCTTTATCAAACGCTGCCGTTCCGTAATAAAATGTAATAGGACGTTGTGCTCACTGCTTTCTTCGCCAAATTTTGTTGGGAGTTTCACTTCAAACGAGTTCCGTACCACCCTCGTTGGATATTACCCGTTTTGGCCATACATTTTTCAACAATTGTTGGTAAAGATCGTGACATTCGACGATGAGCAGTAACGTTTGAAAGATGACTATGTAGCTGACAAAGTTGAGAAAAATCATATTTACATATAACGGCAAAGGAAAAATTTTCCATCCGAGAATGCAAGTCCAAGAAACTAAAACAACCAAAATAAAACCAAGAGCCAGCAATACGGCGAACAGCTGTATCCTCTATTTTGTTGACCAAGTGAATCTCATTGTACATAGGTAGCAAATCATCCTTAGATGAAATATTATATAACAGTTTTAAACAATTATTGAAAAGGTTAAATACATTATACAGCAGGTAAATATATAATTATAAACATTCGGCCAGCTTCCATCGTTGTAAATTGGGCTACAAACAAACTTGTAAGATAAATTGTGATATTTGCAGAACGGGACGAATTTTCGTTCAGAAACAAGTGCTCAATTACTCTAGTGAACGGGTAAACCTTTGTGAAGACACTAACGACTCCTATCAACGAACCGGCAACAAATAGTAAAATGCAGAGGCTTACCATTCACAACCCGACCACGTCTGCAGATTTGTCTCCAAGGAACAGCTCTTTTAATTCTGTTAAAAATTTATAATCAAGTAACGATTCTCAGCAAACTGTTGTAACCGCACCATGGATAAGATAATAATAAAGCGATACTAGAGAGTAACATACCTGACATCAGCAAACTTCAAAGCGGCACATGAACCACATATCCGCGTGGTGTTTCGTCACGTCGCAGTTTTCGTTTCAGAAGGTACGCTTCTGAAATGTATACTGTCAAGTTTCTTTCAAGATCAACAATGAGAAGTAAACCCAAAATAAGGAGTACTGCGCTCCCGTACATGAAGGTGAATAAGTTTAAAAATAAACTAAAATTTCCAAGGAAAGATAGCAGCAGCAAATACAAACACGAAATGAATTCGACGACAATGCAACAGCATGCCATACAAAAGGAATAGATTCTTTCAAAGTCCTTATAACAAAGGTTTCTCTTTCGACGTCCAAATAAGCGAAAGGTGGATACATGTGTTATAGTTTGTATAGGTTTAGGTGCAATTCATATGCTTTCCAAGTAAGGCTCGTCCCCACAACTATTGCATGTACAATTTATGGTTAAATTAAACACAATAAAATCCTTCTCGATTTTGATATGGGGTATTATATGTTGATTTTTGGATCTCGGTATACTGTGAAATTGTCGTAACAATGCAATTGTTGGCAGTATAAACACAACTATTACAAGAAAAAGTTTGACACAAAAATGAAAATTATTTCATTTGAAAATCTTAGAACTAACTCCCAAAGTATTCATTTTTGGAATATATGCTTGTCTGTAGATGTGCAGATGTTTGTATGTTAGAAGGCAAATTGGAGGATCTAGGTTGCCAAAACCTCTAACTTTTAAGCAACATATTTGAATTAGCAGAATTTTTTTTTCCTTCAAAAACTATTTATTTAAAAAAATCATATACACGTTTATTTATGTTTAGCAAAAGTTAGTTCCTTGAAACATTTATAACATTGAATATTACTTTTTATATTAAAACATTTTTTTAACTTTTTATATGGCGATCCTATACGGACGACAAAATCAGCGGTTAGTTGTTCTTGAATGTTGTTTTTAACAATTATTTTTCTCTTGTGCCATAGCTAAGCTTTTGGAAGCTTTCAGATCTAATCATTTATATGTCTACTTTATTATTCATGTAATAGTTTAAGAACAGAACTGGTAAAAACATGGACATACTTTACAAAATTATACAGGAAGAGATATTGAAAAATTTTCGTTGTTTCTGTAAAGTGAAATAAAACAGTTGCTGGAACTGCAAAATAATACAAACTTGTATGTACTATAAACCCGTCATAATAATTATTTGATCACAGCAGAAAAACACCATAAATAATAATGCGTTTATACTGCAAATGATAACCAAATAACTAAAATAATTAGTTAAATTATTAGATTATTGACTTTTACTCTCAGAGTCGATTGATCGAGTCGTCCAAATTCTTGTTAAAATAATAAAAGTTTGTTTGTGAGGTTGTAACTCAATCATTGATACTATTAGCATTTTAGAATAAATAGACACTACCAAAAATGATACTACGTATTTATTATTTATAGTCTGTTCACACAAACTCTTTTCTCCATTTCATCACAACTAAACACACTCACAAATATTTGGCCGCCAACATTAAACGTCTATGAGTGAGCCCTAGGTATGATCTGGGAGTACAATTTGATTGTATAACCAAAGCACAGAGTGGACCAGTATAATAAGTGGGTGTAGGTTCAGAATTTGAAATCGCTTTATTAAATCAATTATAATGTACACAAGGAAGATCTGTCCACTGGATGATGGAAATTGTCCACTGGACAAAAGTGGAAATTTCCATCGTATTCTGTGGACAAAGGCGGACAAAACACTTCAACCGCTGGTTTGGGGCATTGTGGTACATATAACGTACATGTATCTATATGTTAATACCATAAGTCCGAGCGTAGGGTTCCGCCCGAAATAAAGAACGCATGGATCTAATTGATGTGTCATTAGAAAGGCCCTTCCAAGTAGAGCATTCTATGACTTTTTGAATTTTTCAATTCTACTTTATGGGGCAATGGGAGAACAAAGTTTCCCTTATATACATTGCATGTACTTTGTAATTTTAACACCCTTGGTTTTTTCGTGTAACTCCTCCTACAGTTTTCATCACACAGTTATGAGTAATATGTCGTTGGAAAGCCCATCGTTCATTAATTTGCAATAAGGTTTCCGTTTTTCAAATTTCATCCCTGGGGGGAATTGAGACGCTGTTATATTTGCTTTACACAACTGGTGAATGAAAACGCAGTGCTTAGCATAGATCATGACCTTTGAGCTAGAGCTCTACCAATATTAATATAAAAAATAGCCACCGGGGGGTGTGGGGGGCGGAGTTATTANGGAGTTATTAAAATTCCATGGAATGTAAACAATATTTTGCTTAATTAATCGCAGTTCTTCCATTATATATGTACATGGGGGTTGTGGGGGGCGGAGCCGCCCATATCAACAAAAACTAAATGCATCTTATAATGATTTAAAAAGTCCAGGGAATGAGAACATTGTGTTTTTTTGAATAATAGTTGTTCTGCAATTATATATTTGAACGGGGGTGTGGGGGGCAGAGCCCCCCATATCAACAAAAACTAAATGCGTCTTATAATGATTTAAAAAATCCAGGGAGTGAGAACATTGTTGATCTTCAATTATAAAGTTAACCTGAGGTGTGGTTGGCAGAGCCCTCTATACCTACAAACACTAAATACGTATTATAATAATTTTTAAAAATTCCAGGGAACGAAAAACTGTTAATTTTGATTAATGGATTTGTCTTTTAACAACATGAATAAATGGATGCATGTGGGAACACAGCCTTCCATATAAACAAAACTAAATATATGGTACGTTTAATAGAATGCTACAGAATGTAAGTAACTAAATGCTTCTTTTTAATTAATTTTACTAGATATTCAAGATGGCTGCACTGTTTTACACTGTTGCCCTCCTTTTGCTGGTTCAATGTATTGCCGCTTTACCGTAAATTTTACCAACGAATGTAATGTGTCGGTGGAGTTGACCGTACAAATTAATTTTGCTGACCGCTTTTCAACATTCTTATACTACTCTTTAAACGCAGTTCTTATTCTAAAGTAGTGAACTAAACAATATGAGCTGTATTTATTTATTCAATGTGTCGCATGTGTTCCACTCAAATGACATAACGCTGGAATCTTATGATATTCAAACTATCCCATACTATAAATTTACCATTTGAATAATTAGTTGATGAACCATTTAGAACCAGTTTTTGTATACCAGTCGAACAGTATAACTATAAAAATGTGTCATCACCGCAATAACGTACATGCATACATGATAAGTTCATGTAATGTTTATTTGTATAAAAGGTAAAGCTGAAAATTGTTTCTTTTGGTTTACCTCTTAAATTAGGAATAGGGAAGATTATTAGATTGCCGGCATTTTGCCGGCGCGGGTTACTAGTTATATATTATTGTCCGTTTTGTCCACTTTTGTCCATTTTGTCCAATTTGTCCGTTTTGGACAAAAAGTGGGGTGGACAGGTGTGTACCAAGCAACAGATGATTTTGAAGCTTCACCTACTAATCCAATGGTATGTTGCTTACATGTGTAGTGAACGACCCCATACTCATCACCGAAGCAGAGCCTATCCTAGGATTTGTTGGACCTGGAGAGTAGCAAAGTGGACGGCCTATGTAAATTGAATAAATGGTGGGGTATATTAAAGAGTACAATATTTAAATTCAAGTACTTTAAATACTTCAAATATTTATTAATAAATCCAAAACTGCATTAAAATTATGTGTATGCCAAATACATCTCTTGTATTTAGCTATTTGCGAATGCTACATGATGTATTACATCTACATGAAGTATTAAATAGGTATTGAACATTGTGGGTTTAAAATGGTACTGGAATCTTGGCAATCCAAAATCAGCTACTCAAATTTTATCGATAGCATACTTGATCTACCAGGAAAAGTTAGAGAACAAAATTGATCAAACTGAATTAAATGGAAGTAATTTTAAGGTTATGGCTATTTTTACTTCTAACTGCATTTAATTGCATCAAACAAAGCAGCGATAGAAGCGCTCCACGTCAATTTTTCATTAATTTCACTGTAACATTTTAGTACTTTACCTAGGTGCACGGCCCTAAAATGTGGACGGCCTGGAGACTGGTCTCCACCTGTTACCAGCGTAGGATAGGCCATGCACCGAAGTGACATGTTCAATTAGTTAATTGCTCTTTAACCTGCGCAGATCAGAATGCAATTCCAACTCATTTAAGGGAAAGAAGGATGCTCTTTCTTTCTGGAATAATATTTTATCCTGATCTCTGTAGGTTTGAGCAAAAAGTTAACTTTTCTAACTTTTCGAGACTATTTTGCTATTTCTATGGTTATAATTTTAAAATATATCTTTAGGTGAATTGAATCCAAGACTATCAGATCCGCAGGGTTGCATTACTATTCGAACTATCAAAAATTAGGTTAATACGTTAAGTTTAATTTTTGATGAAAACATAAATAAAGTCCGAACCTTATTATACTAGTCCACTATGTGCCATGGTTTCATTCGAAAGTCCATTCAGATGTGCATTATACGGCGGCGTTTGAACATTTAATATCAGTGGCGGCGCAACGTATTTCATCGTGGGGGGGACAAACTCGATTCTGCTCAGAAGCCGCTCGCGCCTTCGGCGCTCGCGATTCGTTTTCAAAAATGCTCAACATACATATTATTTTGC
>JAHZNE010002911.1:0-32672 GCA_027744055.1 Callyntrura sp. NNG-2020 | reverse complement strand
CAGTTTAATCGCTTTTCAGCAAAAACACACACACACACAAGCGCTTTTTATTTTATAGCGCACAGTATCACTTGAACACTTATTTTTTGTTACCTTTATTTTCAGGTTTTTGCCTTAACACTTAAAATCCATTCCTTGTTCCTATATTAACAGTTCAGATAACGACACTCCCAGAGAGATCGGTAGCACAATATCCAGGGACTTACTGATGTACCATTGGTGCTGCTAAATTTTCAGTTTGATTAATAAAGCAAATATTAACACACGTGTCACAGACACGAGAGTATATATTCCACTTCTCCAGCTTTCACTGGGGCAGTTACACAAAAAGCCACAACATTTCTCAAGATAACTTGTATAGATAACTGTAAGATATCTGCAATCCCATCTGTCAACCCATCCCCGTCCCAATTGACAGCGTTGTCTGCAGCAGAAGAAGTTATGAGGTTATGTTTTTTTCTGTTCAAAATATTCTCAAATGCAGACAGAACAGAAATATTCACTTTGGTGTTATTTTTAATGGTACGTATATAGAGAGGCGCTAATACGCTACAATGAACTGTTTGGTTACGTTTTTCCCTGGAGAAACGGAGCGTGATACAGTCGCAGTCTTGCCTGCTCCGTTGCACTATCGAGACTGAAGTTGGGAGTTTGAGAATAAAGCATTTTTACATAAAGAAACAGGCTCGTTTTGCACTCCCCTTCCCTTCACGCATCACCACTGTTTCTCTTTTTCTTCTGCTTTCTCTCACGCGGTGGCTGCCAACATCATATTCCCAAACCCCTTCTCCTGGTACTGAAAGAGACGGCGTAGAATACAGAGAATTCTATCCTTCCTCTCCCCAAGCCAGCAATGGCAAGCTCTGGTAGCATACAAGGATATCTTTCAAATAAAATGGGCAGAGCCTTGCAAAAAAATAGCACATTAGTTGGCCAGTGGAGCAGAAATTGGCGCATTGATTCATTGATTCTGGATTGAATTTGGGTGTATCCAACTGTATCCATCTTTTGTACAGAAGATACACAAGTAAATGAGTGATTTGAACAACAAACGGCATACAGTTTATGGTGGATACTGCTTTATTAGAAAATCAATGTAAGATTTGTATATAACAGATTTCTTAACAATTAGTAATTGATGATGGTGTTTAGTGTAATGCAGTAAGTAAAAGAAACCACAGTTTTTGTACCGGTGTTTGGACGCCAGTCACAATTTTTTTTGTATTAGGGTTAATATAAAAAGACTTCTTAGTTGTAATGTTGTGCCTTTGATTTAAAATATCATTGCCTCTTGCTGACAAGCTGATGGTGACACACTTGCATATCATAATATCCTATCACGTTTAGGTGTCGCGTGTTCGGAATTACTAAATGTTCTCAGTAAATGCAAATTGGCAGAGGATGCAGTTGATGTGTTTAAGTATTGTTTCTCCAAAAGTGGCAATTTTGTTTACCGATTGTGCTGGATGCGTAGACAAAAAATAGTAAATTGGGACTTATGAGTAGTTTTGGTGGGGCAAAATATGGAATAATGTTGTATACGTAGACCATGTCTAAATAGATAATTAATGTGCAACAATTTCAGATGAAATATCCCTTCAACTTTAATGATATGTGTGAAAATGAGATTGGAGTAAAGTGAGGAAATTACAAAAAATATGTAACCTTTCAATCATGCGTTGCTTAACTAACCAAAATCGTAATTTAGAAATATGCTTAGCCTACTCCTTATTCCGAGAAGACTGGTAATTGCTTGAATAATGTTGTATACGTAGACCATGTCTAAATAGATAATTAATGTGCAACAATTTCAGATAAAATATCCCTTCAACTTTAATGAAATGCGTGAAAATGAGATTGGAATAAAGTGAGGAAATTACAAAAAATATGTCACCTTTCAATCATGCGTTGCTTAACTAACCAAAATCGTAATTTAGAAATATGCTTAGCCTACTCCTTATTCCGAGAAGACTGGTAATTGCTAAACGACTAGTTGCAAGATAATTGAACATTGTTACAATGTAAATCCTCATGGTAGCCAAGTTGAACGGAAGCTTTCAACAGCACAACGTAACACAAATCTACAACGTTTTTCATTACAATAATGGAGTTGGAATGAGCCTCCATGGAATAACAATACGTCTGAATCAACCCAAGGGGAGATAAACTTGTCTTGTATTGGACAAAACCACATGGTCATCCCAATGCCCGATAAAGATTCAACTGTATTATATGCATTACCCACCTGGTACAGCAATCTGTTCTAGCTCAACAAGTCACACTTTCCTATAATAAAACTATTTTTACACAAAGTAGTTACTGTTTTATTTAATTAATTAAACAAAAACGTTTCGATTAAAATATATCTCAAGCAGTATTGGATGAAGCATTGTTGACATAACCCTGGCTGATTGTGAGAGCGGTCATCACTGTTCACAAACTAATAGTATTTCATCGAAAACGCTGTTCTTACATACATGTCGTGTAAATTGCCGATAAAAGTTTGTTGTTTTGATCACGTGGCACGGGACGACAACGCAGACATGTTTTGAAATCCTATATGATTATTATAGTAGCGTATTATGTTATATACATTTTTTAAAAGTAAGCTTACCATCAAAATGTATTACATAGCGACCAGTTAGATTACTCCACAAAAGACGCAGTTACCAAAACGGATACGCAATATTGTAATGTGTCGAGTAGATCAAACAAAAAAACAAAATCGTTGACTTCCAAGTGATTCCAAGTAAAGGACAGCAGAAAACATTGTAACGGAGTGAATATATTTCTCTACCGGTTGGGTTGAAAGCATTATACCATTAAGTTCCTCAAAGGAAACGTTGCTGTACAAACGAAAATGTGATTGTAATTTTTACATACTATTCCACGACACAGGTCGGGTCCAGCCAGGTTGAATTCAGCCAGTCAAACTCAGAATTTGTAAGCCAAGCCAAAATTGATATTTTACAAGCATTTCTTTTATTTCAGAAATAAAACTTTTCAAGCGTAAAAATGGATTTTACACACAATGGCATAAAATTACTAACTGCTAGTACTAAACCGCTTTTGTAATAAAGACAATTTTAATTACGATAGAGTAACCATCAAGGCATGAAACAAGGCACAAAAAATCAAGCAAAAAGTTAGGAAAAAGGGTTGTTTTTGGATTTTTGAAATTCCATCAAATACCGAATTTATGAGCATTACAACATTAGACATACATAATATACAACTTCCTTATTAACAACGTAGTTAAAGCTTATGTTTGCATTAATTTTGTGTGGCTCATAAATCCGGTATTTGATGGAATTTCAAAATCAAAAAAAAACATTTTTTCCTAATTTTTTTCCTTGATTTTTTGCGCCCAGTTTCATGTCACTAGGACTACGTATGCGTGCACTAGCGTGTATTTACGATCAGCGGTTGGACGGTCCATACCGCCGGACTGGTGCTATTGTTAGTCCTAAAAAATTTCGCGTTAGCTCTCATTAGCCATTCTCTAAAAGCGCCTTAATTTTGGAAACAATTAGACGATGGACGAAATTTGGCTCGCAGGTTTCACACATAGTTACTCTATAGCAAACAACCTGAATATGACACGATATGGCTTAGAAGTTTAACAAAACGACCAAAACCTATCTCTATTACTGCTTTTCATCTATGGGGGAAGAGAAACCATTTTTCCAGAAAAAGAAACAACTCCCTCTGCCTAGAAATAAAATATTCTGAGACACCTCATGAAAGAAATAAAGGGCGGAGAAGTTTCAGCAGAAAAATATAACAATAGTAACCAGTTGTATTGAAATGCACATGTATAGTGTGGAAACAACAAATAAAATGCTGAATAGGCTGCAATGAAGGTTGTAACGCACTTTAGATGAAAGAGAGTATACGTTAAGCTTTGACAGGAGAGGTTCTCATCTTTTTTGGAAAACAAGAGAAAAGGGAAAGATAAGGAGGCACTCTACTCCAAAAACTACTCGACCGTAATTGAAAGGGGATAAAAATAAGAATATTGCATGGAGTACATGGGAACAAAAAGATGAATACTTCGTTATGATGACACTTGATGCATAGAGAAACCAGCAGAGGCAGAAGGCAGTAAGTAGAATTATGTCATGGTTAGGGCTGTTGTATCAGATAAATTCCTACATAGAATGACACTACGTTGGCGGAGAAATACTGGTAGCAAAATAAAGGAAATTTGAAGAATCAGTGTCACGTTTTTAATTGTGTGGGGTCCTATACACAGTATGTTGCGGTAAAAAATTGTAGTTATTTTAAGAAATTACACCATTTAATTTGTTTAACGTGGGGGTGGCAGATAAGCACTTGCCTGAAATTGTGAGGACGACTGCAGCAGTTCAATTATCATATGAAATAACCTTTTGAATTTACTATTTTTCATGCCACCCATTTTGTGGTATAAAAACGCAACAACGGAAAATAAGAGCTAACACAGTGTTCATGCATATATACATTGAATAAAGTTAGTGGTGGGACAAGACTAATTGCCTGTTATTTCCCATTATTTTTCATCTGCCATCTCTATGCACAATACACAAATGGACTCAACGTTGAAAAGTTTATTTTTTATGCGTAACTCCTTTCGTTGTGAAATTGTAAAATTATAGATTTGAACTACTTCTCTGTAGTAGAAACTGTTTTGGTAAACAATTCTGAAAAATATTTTTTCTACTTTAAGTAATGAAGGCTCCCATTTTCCCTAAAAACATTTCAAGATAAGGATTAAATAGATTGTACGTAATACGTTTTAATGCTAACATTAACTTTCAGTCTGTAAGTTATACTATTTGCTTGCAAAGTTAGCAAAAACTTGTTGGGCTAATAAGCCATATGGAATACACAAACATATTGGTGTGTTTAAAACAACAGAATTGTAGACTTATATGAATCTGGTGTTTTCCTCCGCTGTCATTAATGCAGGGTATTTCAATATTAAATCAAATTTATTTATTTTATTTAGAAATTAGTTGATCGCTACACGAGGTATACGGATGGCAACCACATCTGGACCAGACTGCTGTGCATGTGCATGGTGCATTATATATATATAATAATCCATTAATCTATATATGTTACTGATAGAGACAATATGGTTTCTTTCAATGTGATACATAGTATTGGTTTCCCCCTCATTTGTTGATTGGAACGTGCTTTTATCCCAATTAAGTAGTTTCAAGTGTTTTATCACGATGAAAAAAACATTCGCGTTTCCCTGTACATGTCAGAGTACAGTAGTGACAAGGGAAAGAGGCTTGAGTTTCTATCGCTATATCTGTATAAGGGCATTTAAGTGCTGCCGTAGGAATGATTGCTTCAGCAATTAAGTATATTCAGCATATTTTTGATTGCCAAAACACATGAAGCACATATAAATTCCCATATCAAGAAACATCAAAGTCAGTGCCCTTGCAATTTACAAATCCCCGGTATATAGTAGATAATTGACATTTTTATTATTTTGATAGTGCCCTTGGCTAAACGACATGACAAACTACACAAATGACTCTTAAACAAACCACCCTAACTTATTTATCTACTATGATACACCCCACGTAATTCCGTTTTTCTTTTCCCAAAATTCACAATCTAATATTGACATTACGTGAACAAATTTCTTGTCGAAAACCTCCCCACCTAAATATTCCATATTGCATTTTTCTCATTCTCATTAAAGTTGTAGACAAAAATGCAATTTTCTTCTGATAAATAATTTAACAGATGATGCACATGAGCTTGTGTAACATAACATGAAGACTTGAATTGGGCGTACGACTGCTGTCATGTTTCTCCATTGCCGGTTTATTGTTTCCCATTTAAAACTCCCCCAACTCTCATTTATTATTTTGTACGACAGCATAGTAACAGGTAGGCCGAGTCTCATTTTCATGAAGAAATAACACGAGGACATTTACCAACTGTTCAAACAGAAACAGCCCATCTAGCAGAACTGAAAATATCTAACATTATCAAACAAGCGACAACAAACGCGATCCCCAAGTATAATAATGTTGCCCTTCATGATTCGTGATTCCTGAGATAAAAACTCAATTTAAAGAAACAGTGAGGGGAACTAACAACAATGTTTTAGGCATCCGCAAGTGAATTTTTATCGAGGAAACGCTGCTGCACAAATGGGCAGACGTTAGAAACCGCTGGTTACTAATGCATATTAAAATAAGCGTGGGTGTTTCGTTTTGTTTGTTATTTAGCATAAAACCATTAATATGTTGCCATGCACATAATACAACTTATAAGCCAAATTCATTTGAAAAGCTTTGGTATGGTAAACATACATTATTGTCGTTAACTTTTTTACTTCACAAACTCAAAATAGAAATTTATACAAATATTTCATTAACTTAGTAATAGTAATAACTTAGCATTTAGTAATAGTCACTTTCGTGTAAACGAAGACAAAATTAAACTAAGGAGCAAGGAGTTACCCAAACGGGAAAAGATTATGTACGGAAGTACTAATTGAGTTGTAATATGTTGGCTATTACACAATGTCCCAGTTCATTAAAATAGAAACTACAACCCGAGCAACCCCTCGAATATTTTAACTAACCTTATTAATATACGCAAGACAAGACACTTGTTATCTAATTTTTAAATGTATGCCTACATTAAAGATAGTGAGTGGCGTCTACGTTCTTTTTTAAGAATTTGTTTGGACACAAACTATTTTTAAATACTAAACTGAACTCTAATTGTAATTGAAATTATTTAATTGGTAAACATATTTTGGCGTCAACTTCTTTATATTATGTTAGAAACAACTCATCCAAACGGTTCAAATTTTATCCATTCTCATTTTTAAATATTTGTATATATTTAGATATAGCACAAATTAAAATAAATGCAACCTACAGTTTATAATTTCAACCCTTTACACAACTACAATAGATTGTATTGTCAACTCTTATTCATGAACTAATAAGTGGCTGATTAACTTCAGTGCTGATCATGATCAAACAAACGATCAAAAATACTCATAGTTGTGTACACACCTAGCACTCTAATTCTGCTGTAATGAAGCATCTCGCCATTTCCTCAAACAAGTTAAATTTCTACACGTTCTTCTGAACAACACCAATTTATCTGCGGTCCGATTCTCTGAACATCATCCAAGGATAAATACTTCTATCAATGACAGCCAGCAATCAATTCTAGTGAAGAGTGGAAGCTAGAAGTTCGCAATTTGAATTGTTTTATGCTACAATTTCAATTCATGGAGACGAAGAATTCATATCATTGTCATATCTTTAAAAGGAAACGATAATTCAAAAATACTATGGAAGTGCAGCAGATAATGCAGAGTCAATGCTGTTGACTTTATTATAAGTATGCCTGCAACAATAAATGTTAAATATTGCAATGGTTGTGAGTACAAATTTCACCAAACATACAATCTGTATGACAATTTGTCTTGGCAAAATCAGAAACCAAAATCAGAACAGAATTAGCGTATACTACATTTGAAGAGTGGATGCATAAAAGAAAAACGTAGGTCGCAATACAAAAATTCGGTTTGAAAGTGTTGCAAATTTGAAAGACGGAGCTGAGATAAAACGCAGGAGATACAAAGACATTCAGAGCACTCCAGTAGTTCCATTAATCTTTGTGCTATCTCGCTTCACCGCTTCTATTCTCCAGCCCCAGTCATTTTGTGTGACCGTGAGGTTTAGTTTGCACCCACGCGAGATAATGTAGAAAGAAAAAGGGTAAATCGACTGTGTACCTTAAGTTCTCTAACCGAAATGAATTATTGGGAGATGCGTATAGTTATATGATTGTAGAAAAGTATATGGTGTATGCTTTAGGATGTTTCTCTCCTCAAACAATCTGAGAGAAGGCTCTGTACCATTTCCGGAAACGCAGAAATGGAGGCGTTTGCTGGAATCTCTGTTTTCCGCACCATTTGTTTTCTTCTGTGAATTCTCAAGCTTGAAGACAAATGGAGAAAGTGTGATACTGACATCATGGCATGTTGGCCTTCTGGCCTGTTGCGCCTTGCATCGTAGACACATGAAATAAAAGGGTGTGAAATAACAAGTTCAAATTCTAAAAATCTACCCAGTCAAAAAATAATGCATAATCTAAAAAGTGGATGATGTAGGCATCGTGTACCTTAGAGGATGCAATGACGGCGTGTTATACTAAGGATCCGTACTCGTAACTTACATAAATTTGTTTTCGAGAAATTATAAATTATTAGTAATCGTCAACTTCACATTTGACAGGAGAATTACACATATATTCTACATCACATGCACTCATGATTACTATCTGTATACATATGCATTAGTACTGCCTTACTATTATTGTTTAACGGCGTTAAGCCGTCACCTACTCGAAAAAGTAAAAGTGCGGCGTATTTTTGTACACAATATAAATGGATATTAATTTTTCGAAGATATATATTTCTCTCTCTCTTAATACCATACTTTCAGTTTGGGGCATGTAAACCCACTTCCATAGTAAAAATTTAGAGGTTATATGATGTTAACATGTAAGATGTTTTGATACTTGCTTATGAACACCAGCAATGTCATTACCTAAAATGAATGTTGTTTTTTGTTTTAATTGATAGCATCCACAGTTCCTAACTAAATTATGAAAATGTTCATCTATATCCTTATAAGTGTTTTGTGGTTTCTATGGTTGAATATTCGTGCAGTTCAAATAAATGCAGCTGGTTTAGTGCATGGCTGCACGTGCCCTCTCCTGTGTGAGCTCTTAAATAAGCATAATCAGCAACAAAATTTAAGTTCCATGATTTCTATTAAACACTACACATCATGTTTTATCGTCTTATTGCACTACATATTCTAAACCAAAAATAAGCAATATTTTGACAAATGTCTTCTTAAAACTTCTTTGTTCGTCAATAAAAAGTTCTAATAAAGATGGCATAACTTTGTAAATTATTGTGTAATGCAGTACCAAGCCCAGAGTTGGACAGACTACTAATTCGATCATTTTAATACAGTGGTATTGTTTCTACTCTACATAGTGCGATTTAAACATCCTGCAAATGGTAATAAAAATGGCTATTCATTAATTATTATCCACGTCATAAATCGTATATTTAGATTGGAAAGCAACCAGGATGCGGATATCTGCTGAGATCTTGAACAAAAAAATGTAAACACAAATACGGTATTTTCCTAATTAATTGCGGTTTATTTATCCATATCCATAAAATAATTTGTACTCAAATCATGCATCTAGTTATCGTTTCTTCTACATCAACATTATTAAACTAGCAATATTGTTCATAAACATACCGTACAAAAAAATATGCAACCCAATGCATGATAAAATCGAACAATTTTATAAGTACGGAACCTGACTCACTAGCTCGTGTTGCATTTCAGGCAACGCAGATTTTAGTAGGTAAATAGAAGGGATGTTCCTTGTTTGTAGATAGTCACTCTAACTTTTAACATTATACACCATCACAATCCATCATTTAACTCCCAGTGTGTTCAAAGATGGGGTTTACGTGCAGCGACGTGTCACACGCAGCGTGGAAAAATGCAGAGGGACAACATACGTAGTGGTGATGTGGAGGGAGAAAAGGAAGAAAGTTTTCCATTGTACAAGTTTACCTCCTTGGAATTTCGTTTAGTCTTGAATGTGCGACGAGGCAGGCAGGATCGGGGTTGCTGCACCCCGTCTTTTTACAGAAAAGAATGCCTGAAGCACTGCACATAATATTTTTAAAGGAAAAAATATTTTAGGGAAGTGTTCACAGTTTTAACGGAGCGGTGGAACGTTGTGACATTTTAAGGTAAATAGTAGTTATCTTTAAAACACCGGAGTGCTTTTCGAATCAAAAACTGCGTAATCGGGTGTGGCGTTTTTAAGTTTCTGGGAAAATAGTGTGACTTGCCTAAACAATCATAGCTGTGTAATTTACTGCAAGAGGGGCTGCAGATTTCACCGTTGTTTCTACTTCCTGCACGATATTAGCTTTTGTAATTAAATTGGAAATTTAGCAGCTCAGGTAGAAACGTGATGTCATTATATATCCGGCTTCTCCTTGGAGCAACTCCAAAACTTATCATGGATCATCTTAAATATCCGTTATACTCAGAATGCAGTTTCCTTAAATGTTAACAAGTAAGATGAAAAGAGAGGCAAGTTGGAAAATTTTCTTGGAAAGAAATGTAAAAGTTGAAGTTAATTAAACAAAATGAAACCATTTTCTGAGTTTCAGTGTTTAAGTCCGTATTCTCCTGGTTCTTTCCATATATTGCTGTGTGGGGTTGATAAAAGAAAAGTTGAGTTTTCCAGTGACTCAGCAAATGCTCCCTCGCGTTATAAAACCAACATCACGTTTGTTGTAGGAAGCGATTCAAATCTGAGGAGTGTAATGTTATTTGAGCTCAGATCTTCAACACGACAAGGTTCTCCTCAGCTGAAGGATTTCACACATTTATTATTTTCTTCTTAACAACGGAAGTATCAGTGAATGGGGGAAACATGCAAATAAGTTATTATTTTGGGGGTGTAGGTGTAAGTGAAAGGGTGTGCATTTATGAGGACGCTTTCTCTATTACGTTAGGAAAAGCAAACGGCTAGCTTTCAATATTGGGTTACGTGAAATACTCACATACGTACGGTTCGATGTAAGTGTGAATGAACATTGTTTTTAAGGAAACAAAAATTATCATACCTGTGAACAGAGTTATTTTTTTATTCTGAATTTTCTTTCAATTTGCCATCTCACGCTACCATTCACAAAAGTACAAAAAACACGAATTTTCATGCGCTTGAAGACACACTTGCTCACTCTGTTAATATTGTTCTTTGTTCGATCTGATTCGAAAAAGCAAATGTTGGCGAGCTAATAACAGCCTTGATAAAAGTAGTGTTAAAGGAATAGCGGTCTCACGTGGGCCATCTGATATGCAAATGCAGTAAAATTGTATTTCAAGAGAGCTGCAAATGAATAAAAAGTTTGTAGAAACTGTCATTGTTTTACGTCATAGCCGGAAAGAAAAGGGATGATACTTTACATTTAAAAAGATACAAACGATAATCTTCCATATGGCGGAACAACCTGTGTCAAGGATCATCCATATTAAAATAGTATATAAGTAAGGAAGTAAAGAATATACACTGACCATTTGTTCCGCAACCATTTTTATATGTAATGTAGGATTCGATAAAATTATTCGCGCTAAAATATGCTCGAAGAGGCTTATCAGAATGAATGACTTCTCAATATTAATGACAACTCATTCCCAGAAGCCGCTTTGTGATTTCCGCTGATTTGTATGCTTTTCTCAAACCGGTAAAGGCACATACCAACACTACTGTAATTGGAACGATTGAAAATACACCCACCGCGAAAATAAAACGAAGAACTAGTCGCTTTGTTACTAAATGCATTAAAATTGCAACATTTTATTTGACACAGAAACTCCTGAATCAAGTATCAACAAAACTGTAATTGGGAAATTAAAATTTAGCCAAGGGTAGCTGCAACTTTAATAAATAGTTACTCCTGTTAATTACTTGAGCAAAACTATTTTCCTTCTGAAGAATTCTAAAAAGAAAAACAGTAAATTGCTAGTTTTTTTAAATTTCAAAGTCCTTTTATTTGACTTACCTCTCCACATTTTTTGATGTGGCTCAAATGTGGTTATCTTACAAAGCAAAAATCTCCCATCGACAACGAATTTTGAATCCACAGCTCTTCAATAGTCAATCAGGAAGTACAAAAACATTTTCCAACTACGACATATACTTCGGGTTTGTATTTACTGCCCATAAACATTAATCTATTCAATACATAACTCCGTCAAGCATGTAAATGCGGCTAGCCGTACTTTTTTAACAGTTTGAAGTGAACCTAAAATATGCATACTATTACCACGTATTGTGACACGGTAACTTTAATATTCTCGATGTTTTCGGGAGGGCAGCATGTAATGTCGAATACATTTAGAGTAGGATGATACAATGTGGAACCTTAATATGGAACAAATAGTGTTACTGCAGCAAAATATTTAATGTTTTCAATTAAACTTTATTTTTACACAGAAATTCGGTGGGTCAGCTATAAAACTTGGTTACAATACATTTTTGGTGATGTGATGAGATTAGTATCATTACAAACTGCACTGATATGGAACGAAAAAAGTGATTTTATTGACGCTCTCAAGACATGATATTTGTTATTCCCAGCGGAACAGTCAAATTTCAGAAAAAAATTTATAAATTGTATTTTCTACCGTCTAAACCGACGGACTATATATCAACATAAGTGAAAGATGGGTTCATGCAGTCAAACCCTAGTGTAAAGAAGTTAAAAGAAATATTTACGTATTATTATTACAGAACAAGAATAAATTATTTTGTTATTTTTTAAAAATACATTTGCATAAGAACCGAATTTATTTTAATTTTTGTACATTTTTAAACTACGACAAGAAATTACATATTAAAATGATAACAATGTTGCGTTCCTTCGACATCTGTTATCATCGAAAAAATTGTTTAAGATGTTACTGTATGATTACTGTAAAATCAATAAACTAACTGTTTGCTCAACCACCATTTTCTCAATATTTAATGCAGTCTGCGGCTCAATAAAGTTATTTGATCCAAAGTGAATTGGCAGGTTGGGAATTGACTTCATTACACGGCGCATTCTTTTGCTGTACATGATTTGCTCATTTTTCTTCATCACCTGCTTGGTGGCTTCCGCTGTTTCAAACACTTTCCCTAGACAAGTGAACACACTAACCAAAACTACTGTAATTGGAGTAATTGTGAGTATCCCAATGACGAAAAAATTCCAGTGTTTAAGAATTTCTCCTTCCCGAAGTAAATGTACGTTGAAATAACAGCACCCTATTTGCATAAAAAATATTCCAGAAGCAAAGCCAATCAGAACATTACCAGAGTAAATTATACGAAATTCTGTTAACAACAACTGGAGTGTCCGCAAATCAAGAAAGGTACGATCGACCTGTTGAAATCTGTTTTGTTTCTGTAAAATTCTAAAGAAAGACACTCAATAAATAAATAACCGTAATTTAGTCATAAATAAGCTGTTATAAAGTCTTACACTCCCAAATTTCTTAAAGTTGACCACACAAGGTGACCTTGTAATTGGAGCAGCCTGCCGATGACTGCAATGTTCGGGGCAATAATACTGTAAGCCAGAAAACAGCTCACACCAATCAATCCACGAACGGTCACCTCTAGAAATGTCCATGTGGTCTTGGAGTAAGGTGGACAACTCCGAAGAAGAAACACTCCCAATCTGGTGGGTAGACAGGGTTTGAACAGGTGAGAAACGCACATAAAAATGGCTAGATATGGCGTATAAGACATCATCTTACGCCATATGATCTTTAGTGTATTTTGGGATTTTTCAGAGACAATGATTCTCTTTAGGCATGTCTTCTTCCGTGTGCGGTTCTCTACCGCCACTAATTTGTTGAAAAGAACCACCACCTGACACCCATTTAAAACTCCTACGGCACAACAGGGTAGTCCTACAACGAATGCTCCCGATGTCATACAAAACATCATATTATCCAATAAATTGCTGCTGTTCCAGAAAAAGATACACTGAAATATAACACAAACGGCGTAGACAAAAGTTGCCCAGAATATTCGCTGAAGTCTCTGGGTCTGTTCCAATCCTTTCGTTGTCAAGACAGAAACTCCCGATTTTAAGATTTCCCATTTATATGGCAGGGTTCTAAATACATCTAATCGTCGAATCAATTTAAATTCCTCAAAATCCATATCGTTTCTATTTTCAGAACACGTAAACGACGTTCAGACTTTTCTAAGTTAGTCTGTTTCAATGCTATGCATATTTGCGACTGTATTTTTGGGTATTTGCTTTATCCGTTATTTCTCTGGCCTTCTTTCTGTGAGCGTTGTGCTGTGAGCCTTATGAAAACTTAATTCATGTATGTGTATTTTCAAACATAATTGTTTCCTGATTTTGCCTCGTTGCTACTAAACTATAAATGTATTTGTAAATAGATAATACGGCATTACATATGATTCGAGCGTTTTACAACATAAACAACACTGCGGTATTTAACCTCGAGTAGAGAAACATTATATATTTACGATCAACGGAGGGTGACGTATTTCAGTAGAAGTGATAAAATATTTGGTGTCAATGGTTGGCATACGGACGTGTAGTACACTATCGTGAACAATATGTCGTCATGACACAAAATCGGGTTGTTCGTATATTAAAGTTTGATTTTCCCGCCTTAGATGTTGACAACATTTACCAGTAGGACTGCGTAATATTTAAAATATACAACGAAATATTCCATTTTGTGAATTCACCCCATCTCTTTTTTAACTGACTTCTTTTGAATCATTCATCCATTTATATCCTGTGGACTCCCGAATTGCTTTGTCAACTCAAAAACATTGATTCAATAATAATCTTGCTGGTGAACGTCAAAAATGTGGACGGCCCAAGCGCTCTTCGCCTGTCTCTGGTGTAGTATAGGTCCTTACTAACGGACATAGGTCCTGTGTTTGTAGGCAACGATGAAAGCCGTTCATTTGCAGCATTCA
Organism: Callyntrura sp. NNG-2020; assembly: GCA_027744055.1. Classification (NCBI taxonomy): domain Eukaryota; kingdom Metazoa; phylum Arthropoda; class Collembola; order Entomobryomorpha; family Paronellidae; genus Callyntrura; species Callyntrura sp. NNG-2020. The sequence goes on along the minus strand of JAHZNE010002911.1, from coordinate 18,065 downwards.
GAATTAAATTACAGCTTAGCATACTAATGGTACCCCGTCAAGTTTATATCAAAAAGATAGTTTCTGAAGTGTTTACCACGATGTTTCTAATAGCTTACATACAGATACATCATCGATCTTCAGTATCATTGTATCCGTCCGAGTCTTCGAATTTTTTTCTACTTGAAAGCTTAGTAGCAAATTACATGTTCGGTGAAATTTGGCGCAAATCAATATACTGGAAAGTAATAATTTTCAATTTCACGTGGTAATCCATCGTTTAAAATACAAAACATCATAGAAACAAGCAGCAAGCAGCAAAGAAGTAGTGTTTCAGTATCGCACATAAATGAAATTAAAAATGGCGTGATATGCTGATGGGCAGTTTTTTGTCTCTCCTACATGTCGCAAATGATTACTTTAAGAAGAAACATCTTTACATGGACTATCTAGTGTAACTATTGTATTGGAATGCTTATAACAATAATGTATTGTTTAACAGCGTAACGTTATAGTCATAAATATATCATTATATTTTTTATTAAACACATTTATTTGCAAATGTTAAAGTATACATACTGACATTAATACAGGTATATTGTTAAAACAGAATGTTAATGCTAAAACTTTTAAATACAAGAATGGTGACATTTCTACAATATAATTTATTGATTTGCTTGCTAGTTTTATTTTGCATTGTCTAGCTATTATAAGATGGAACATTTTCATAGTTCCTTTAATATTAATTTAATACTACATATGTAAATGGAATAATAATCTACTCAAATATATTTATTATAGCACCTTCAGTTTTTAAATCTGGCTTATTTTTAATAAATTCCATTCCAAATATACGTTAGTTTATGCTAAGCAAATAACGTCCACAGTTCAATAATAGTTTTGAATAAATGCATATATAAGTATGTTCATACATTTTTCTTTAAATTTTGGTACAACTTGTTTGAAAATATCATGCTACATACTATATCTTGAGTTTTATATTTTCTATGTATATTCCTGTGAAGGCCAGTATGATAAAATTAAATCAACATAATTTATGATATTCTACAATTATAATGTTTATTTTCTATTTCTTAATTTCATTCATCTATACTATTTCTACTGATACCTTGTCTTCATAAATTTTGCTGCGAGCAAGACTGTATCTACTGTATTCTGAACAATTATCGTAAAGACTTTGGTTTTTGATTCCGGCAACAACAATCCCCACCCATGCTCACAATACGCCATAGGCTGTATACTTTTAAGCACCCGGCGATTAAGTTTTGCAGGACCCTCTTCAAATTCAAACACTCTTCGTCTCCAATCGCGAATTAACACTAAACTAAGACCAGCTGCATTGGTAGCAAACGATATTTAATAATATGATATACTTAATGCCAATTACACAGCCAATGGCTGTCACCGGACAAATCATGTACATGATTGGAGGGAGATGGTACCAACCAAGGAGTGACGTTGTAATTGTTACGATTGCCATCAGGATTGCCGGTTGCATAACTGCAAACACAATGTATTCCGCAGACCTCATTACCTTTACATGAACTGCGTATATCATTTTGTATTGTTCCAAAGCTTTTGAAAGATTTGTCTTAGATATGTTTTCCACATCCTTTACTAGTTCATATGTTACATTAGAGGATATGATTATGATAATAGCAATGTAGCGTATGGCTCTGCAACTTTCGAAGGCCGCAATGACAGCCCATAATGGAGGTAGTAGCCATTGGGGATATGCCATCCAATACTGGTAATATGGTGTATTACGACCAACGTTGAATAGATACATCAACGCTCTGCTGGGTGGATCTATCCCAGTCAAGAATGGTCCAGGGATGTAGAGGACCGGAATGAAGGCCGCAGTTATTGCTACTACCAGAAGGAACAGCCCAATGTAGTCCACTTGAGGAGCGGTTTGTAAATTTCTTAGTTTGTCAATTTCTGTTTTCACCAATTTTGACAAACGTTGATTTGCTGAAGCGAGTCTGTTGCCATTGCGTAGTTTCCACAAATCCAAGAGGTAGTTAAGGTAGTGCACCGCTTCGTAGCCATCTGTTAGCACAGTTATATTAATGCCGTTTGCCATTATCATTGATGGAAAAATTGTGATGGCAAAGACTATGGCATCTGCTTCTACTCCTGAAGGTTTATACACAGCTCGGTAAACAATCATATAAAATGTGAGCAGCGGCCAGATTATTAGAGTGGTCAATCCCCATCGAATATAGAATGAAAACAATGCTTTGCTGTAAACAGAAGTGTATTTCCATCGTTGAGTATTCCTATCATACTCAAGAATGTAGGTGGAGTAACACAGGCGTTTTGAAAAGATTTCGTTGAATTCCAAAACCTTTATTGCGAAGCGAGCTCATTCTATGTCTAACTACACAAATATAACCTAAGTGTATTTTTGAAGCTACCTATTACAGTGTATAAAGTTGCTTTTATGTACGTTATATTATAGTTATATATTAATCCGTAATTTGGTTTTAATGACATAAAATATTAGTTAATTACAATCATTTGCAAATTTATATATTATTCGTATCTCACAAGAATTGTTTAAGTTTCGAAAGGTCGTCAACAGGAGCATGAAAAATCAGGTTTAATGGTCAACTTTGAAGTGTTCCGTCAGAAGGTTGACTGAGATACACTCTGTAGATAGTTCTAGCTTGAGCAAGATAGTAAAAACTGTTTGAAGGCTAATGAAATGTCGTAATATTGCTAGTTATAACATCTCTACAATTCTAGATTTTCTTATTGTGGGACTCCTCAAAGTTTTACTCTCTTATGAAATTCTATGTTGGCAGTCATGCATTGCCACATCGAGGGAAATAAGAGACGAACAAATTTTATTAGGTAACGCTTAATTGTTGTGCCAAAAGTGATTTATATTTTTAGTATTAGTTATGTTTTTGTCTGCATTTTGAAAATAGCTGCTTCAATCTTGCGTTATAAACGCCATAAATGCTAATTTTCGAAATTTAGCCCTTCCTGATCAACTATTACTATTGCTTTAATATCTGAATCCTCTTGTTCAATTTTTGAAATTGTAAATGCATATATATTGTTGTCATTTTAATTCAAAAAGATGTATTTGGAGAAAGTAGAAGCACAAAAACTACTTGCTTTTGTTTAAGATAAACAGATTGACTGATCGTAGTATTTTTTTATTTTTGGGCGGGAAGCGAAAAATATTTGATTAAACCTGCGACCAAAGTCAGAAATTTTAAGTTATAGATGTTTACTCCAAACGTATTATAACTCAATGTTAATAGCCCAACAAAAATATAATTTTCAGTTTGTAAGTACCGCTATATTTGGCTGGGCAACGGTAAATACTATTTCCAATGGTTTTACTTCTACTTCTGTCTTGTAAATTTTTGTCGACAACTTTATATTTTTCATCCAACTGAATTAAAAATGTATTAGACGCTATTTTTATTATCATTTAATAGAAAACCGTGCTTACTTTTTGGTCTCACATGATTGTCCTTCAACAAAAATAACAGCAAATAGAGCCGCGGCGCGATAATACATACAAAATTCAGTAGTAAATGATAAGACACTACTAGTAACAAAGAGGGCGATAGTACAGTTTAACATTCGTTTAAGATAAACCTTTATCAAGAGTTTAGTATGAGAATTAGTGCAGACGTAAAACTTATATTTTAAAATATGTGAAGAATTGTTATGCGTTCACACATTAGGAATAATCACTCCGTTTTCTGACATGCAGCGTAACGCGAGCCATTAATCATCTCAAGTGCAACCTGAGATTAAACACACCTAGTACAGATGCGTGAGAGTAAACACATCGAATGCAACATGGTGTGTATAAATGTGTATAAACTTTAACATGTGATTTTGAGTAACGTAACACGTTACCCCGCGTATGCTAAATAAACAACGCGATTTAACGTAATTTCATGCTGAAACATCTGGATTCCATTTTTAACAAAGGGATAAGAACTCGGTAAAATATAAACCAACTGCTACCTTTAACTCTGGATTAAGCATTGTCACATGTTGCAGAATTAACATGGGGTTAAGTATTATTCTGCAGTAAATTATAATACTGCATTCTAAAAATTACCTAGAAAAATTACCAAAGCAGTGCAGCATATTTAGTCCCACAGTACATTAAATTGTTGTTTTTTGTTCTAAAATTATTTAAATAACTAAAAGTTGGTTTTTAAGAAGTGCTGCAAAACATTAAAAAATCATGATTTGGCTTAGTTTAAAATAAGTTACAACTATTTTTTATATACTAAATTTGTTTGCTTTCTTACAACGAACATAGCAATGTTTTAATATGCATGTAATCTTACTGTTTTAAGACCTAGCTCCGTGTTAGATCACTACCTAAACCTGCATTTACATACAAAAGGCTTTATCTTTTTATGTTGTTTTTATTTAATATTTTGTGTAGAAATAAATCGATTACCCAGGTCGAAATATAACCGAATTTTTATATTATATCTTGCATTTCTTGAAACGTTTTCATTCTTGTACACAAATCCACTACTTGTATTTATTTTTCGTTGCAATACAAAAGTGTAAAGCTTTTTCTATGTCAATGCTGGTTTGGGCAGTGACCTTCCACAGAACTAAGTCTCAACAATATTAAGTTATAATTTGCTCATGTCATGATACAGATTTACATATGCATATGCCGTCCATACATCCATACTTCCGTCCATATTTATTGTGCGTAACGTATTGAGATTACTTATTTTCTGTCTTTCCTCTCTTTCCTGGAGAAGTAGTACTCATAGTGATCCCATATATTACCACGAAGGGTTTAGATGAAAGTTTCCTAATTGCAAATAGCCGGAGTGAATTGCCACCGATATTACGTATTTTGATCGCCCAGAATACGCAGTTTAAACCAAGCTAAGCGGTTAGAACATATATTTTTCATGTTACGACGGTTATCATATAATCATATAATCATATAATCATATAATCATATAATCATATAATCGTATATTCATATAATCATATAATCGTATATTCATATAATCACATAATCAAAGCAATGAAGCCGAGCTATAGATACTAATTATTTAGAATGCTATTAAGTATTTGTTCATTCTCAATATTTGCAATCTATTGAAAAAACGAAGTAGTTTAAAGTACATGACGCACCCAACTTAACAGTAAAAAATTGATATCAAAACAATTGTGAGTGAGTTTGTTAGTAGATTTTACCTCATGCCTAAACCAGTATATATTCTAATGGTTTGCTAACATTGCAAACCCGTGCAACTTTGGAAAGACAGGATGTACTATACAAATACTGATTCCGAATTTCTGAAGCCATATGGAAGCAGACATGCCCAGTAATGTTTATCTTTATGATTCTCAAAGGAACCGATAACTGTGGAAGTCCGGATTATTAATGAAACTTTCCAGTAAAATATACTCGATGCTTGATTTAGGGAGAAAATGCTTTATTAAAATAAAATTAAAGCAGGGCACATTCCTTTCTAGATGGACTTATTACTCTATTGGATGAACATGTAATGTTAATATTCTTTGTTAGCGTTTAAAAGAACCAAGCTTGACACAATTGTTTGGGAGGAAGATAAAGTGTGAGTATAAGTAAGTATAAGTAAATATTTGCTTGCTACACATTACGTTAGCAGGAACGTATGTACTTTTTCAACTCTATTTGACTTGACACAATAACAATGAAAAATACAGATGGGAAAACTAAATTAATTTTGTTGGCATAAACGTGTCTTTAATATGAATTTATTCAAGCATGCCTGGCCGAGTGAACATTGCTTAATTAAATTAATTAAAAATAACGAAAAATTAATATCGGGAAATGAAAGTGTGTAAAATATAATAAATGTAAAGCCTCTCCTTGTCAACTTTCACTTTCTCTTGCTATATTTTAATAGTGTCGTCAATAATGAAGCTTATCACCACAAAATTTCTTGACTGCGTCAATGTCGCAATAAATTATGTTTGCAAGAGCATTTTTTACACAATTATGTTTCTATCACAGTTTCTCTTTCGGTTCATATTTCCACATTATTAACTATACATTCTACATTGCCTACTCACTTAGGTTTTGTCCGTCGTACCCTTGCAGCGATAGCATTTAACCTATAATAAAAATCTCAGCTACCAGCTCTCTTCAATCCTTTTTCTTCCTTGTCAGCGGTCACATGTAAACACCCGACTTTGGAGAAACTACAAATCCGGCAAACCCAACCGCTTCCAGATTTTATCTCTGTCTCAAGTCAGAGCGCTTTCCAACTCGCCGTTCTCACAAAACCAAAACTGTTTAAATAAACTATCTACTTCCGCTCCTACCGTCAGTTCTAGTCAACAACTTTGTTACAGGATGACTTTCTGCCTACAAGCGTACTGACATAAGAGCTTGTTTCTCAAAAGAAGAACAGACAACTTTTCCTGTTTTTCTTGTCCTGAGTTTTCACTTTCACTTAGAAAGCATATAATTCTGTTAAAGAAAACGCTTAACCTGGCTGAGTGTATACTATATGTGATGTGTGCCTGACATCGTTTTCTACCGGTTGAAGAAATTTTTTCAAATTTTAAAGCATTGGTGTGCTCTCTATTTGCATTTCCTCCAAAATCCAACAAACGCGCAATTATATTTCCTTAGGCAGAACCCTCTTTGATGAAGAGTTGCATTTCAGATCTTGGTACGCACACAGATAACATTCTTCTAGTCCGAATATATTCATTGTTTACACAAATACGCACGAATCTTTTATGTTTGAAATGACGAGCGAGCTCTTCTTGTAATCTACGAAAACTCGTTTTTCTCCTGACACCCGACACCTTGTTGAAGTTGAATAATAAAACGTAATATGATATGATTATTAATATCATTTTGAGAATTTCTGAATAAAGAGTAAACGAGTAACGTTAGTGGTAGTGGTAGGGGAAATAGGAAAAATCTAACTAAAATGTTGTTTGGTGCATTTTGAAAATTGATATAATATTAGTGGAAATTTGTTTTTAAATTAAAACAAATATCTCAAAATTTTACTTATTTTCTAATGCGTGCTATTTAATGATGCAGACCAAATAATTAATTTTCCAGAGAATAAAATTATATTTTCAGAAAACAACGTTTATCTTCTGAAAAAGTTATGATCCTAACATCCTACCTGATTCATGTGCGTGCAAGGGGTCATTTGAGTATATTGAATCACCAATTTAAATTATGTGTTCTATTAAACAAACGGAGTTCCGATTCTAAAGTCCCGAGTTAGGATCCTACCTTTTTCAAAAGATAAACGTTGTTTCCTAGAAAAATAATTTTACTCTCTGAATAATTAATTATTTGAATTTAAGATTTAAAGATTACCCATTTACCCTTTTTTAAATGCCTAGAATATTTACTGTGGGCGTTTTAGAATCCTTGGAGGTTCCCATATAACCCGATCTGTTCAATTTCACCACTCATAAAATGATGTGGGATTATTTGAAAGGGTCTGTGATGGTCACCGGCGATGCTTCCTGATGAGGTATTGAATTTCAAGTTTGATGTCCAAAGTTAATATTAGCACACGCTTGTTACAACAATAAACACTATAAACGTGAACAATTGTAACATGCAGAGATAACCACAATTTGTAAATATATTTCAGTTAGATGCAATCAAATCTTTTAAACCATTCCAAATTTTGCACTCTTTGATAAATTTTCCTTAATATTGAAAATCTTCCGTGTTTCTGTATTTTAAGTAATACCAGATCTTGAGCAGATTTTTGTTCCTCTATATTATTTCGTTAAGAACATAACGACGTGCTCATACACCGGGCACGACGTAGTCACAGTCTTTCCTGCAACACATCACCATCAAGACTGAAGTGGCAAATCCCAGGTTGGTACATTTATATATGAAGATTTTAGCTTTACACTCTTCTCTTTACACATTTTTCTTGCTTTTATTTTTCTCGCCCTTTCCTTCTCATCGCGGGAACTACCATACTTCACGGAGACCCATCTCCCAATATAAGTTATATTCAACACGGAAGACATTGCTTAAATGTTGAATAAAAGCCGTATTTAACAGCGGCTCAAACTGCAATATCAACATTATGGGTTTCAAAGAAAATTATTTTATACGAAGTGATTTTGAATTTAAAACTGGTTATTTCAGAAATTGTAATGTACGGGGACCATACTACGTTTTACAGTTATTCTAAAACGTTGAAGTGCAATGATCACATTGTTATCTGTATAGCGGAAAATTGGTATCAATAATATGGTTTCTATTTAACGATTTATAATTTCTTGTCTATTACTCCTTCTGGAAAAACTGAATTATAGCAAAGTTTCTACATTTATAATGTCAAATAAAACTTTAGTAATCATCGTATATGTACAGTTTTTGGGAAAATTAAATATTTTTCTTCAATCATTGCAGCATTTCTTCCTTTAAGAATTTTTGTACAATGTACACATATAAGAGACAGCGCTCAATTTGACGACGCGATGGAAGAAACCTGATCCATTTTCAAACTTTCTTAAGAAAAGCATTAGTTTCTGCTCAGGTACGTGAGTTCGGTGGTGGGAAGCCCGCGGTTCTCCTGGTTGCCACTCTTCCATGCACGTGCGATGCCACGATCACCCCTGGTAATTAAATTAAAAATTTAGCAGCTCAACTGTATACTGCAGAAAATACAGGTTTCCCAGTAATCGATTTCCACAGGAAGTATCCACAGCGGGAACTATCATTTTGAGTTTTAATAATCTTACTACCGTACTGTAGTTTTCTTACATATTTCATTTGAAACAGAGAGTGTAGGTTCAGGGTGTCTTCTAAATAGTAAACCGCTTCCTGGAAAGAAGCGTAAAGAGAAAGTAATTAAAACCATACTTAAAGCACTTTACTCCCCCTTCAGTTCCAGTAACAAACTCTTACTGTTACCGGTTATTCTTTTTCTCAACTTTGCCGTGTAAAGTAACTCGGCCAAACGTAAAAAAACAGTATCACCAGGACATGTAGCAAACGCTCCTTCCAGCTGTAAAATAAAATGTTAACGCACTATTATTGTTCTACAACCTGCTCAAATATCAAGTCAAAATGGTATCTGAACGCCAAAAAAACTGAAGGATTTTATTAACGTTTTTATGAATTTATGCGACCGTTGACGGTTCTAGTGAAAGCGAATGTGGGAATATGCAAACAAGTTATGGCAGTAGAATAGTGGATGACACGTTTGTAATAATGAATGCGTATAACTCTAAAAATGTTGGCCTTCGCCAAAAAATATTATGAGACAAATGCATCCATATACCTAACTTTGTATTGCTAGGCAGGGTACCAGAAGTTCTGGGTAAAATTAAAGTGAAGAGCAGAGACAGGTTAAAAAATAAACGATAAAAACCGACAGTCGGTTCCTTTTAGGAAGGTTTTCTTGTTAACAAGAAAGTTATTGACAAGAACTGCAGAAAGAATTTTGAACCCGTGTGTTTAGGACAAAGTTGAAAGTTTTGGATAAACCCCGCACGTAGATGGCAATAATATGTTGAAATCTTGTTTGTGCCTGGAAAGTCTCATTTGATTAACCACAAATTTTTAAAAAATGAGACGGCATTGGGGTGGCAGGTTTGTGGGCATTGTTGCGTTGTATGAAGAGGAAGTTGTCAAACTTAAATGGATCACAAATGGAAAATAGAAGATACATAGTCAGATATAGTTTTAATATTTTTGTCAGTTGTGGGAAGTCGTACATACTTTACGAAGAATTAGTATATTATTTTGCGTACTAGACGGAAATCAGCATGTCAGCTTGTGTTGCTATTAACGGTGATTAAGAAATTGATGTGGTTTTTTAACTGAAATATTCTTCTCAAAGTTTTATTTGGTGGTTGGATGGCATTCAGTGCGGAAATTGTCGACAACTTATATGAAAATTAATTGACAACACAACTCTGACCATGATCATGTTTCTTAATAAACTGAAATACGTTGGAACAACCTAATGTATTCCAATAATTCTGACAACTTGTAGCATTACAATTGTAAGTCCAGCTGTTGAACAAACGATAATACATTCATTAAATACGCAAGACTACGAAAAAAATTATGCAAAGACTTCCAATTGTTTGGTAAAGAGTAAATAGTGCAAATCTCAATTTGTCAGCTGCATTTTAAAAATGTAGTTACAATGTTGATGAAAAATTGTGTTATATCTACAAAAACTGCTTCTTTATTCAAAATCACGATGCGAATGAAAGAGATTGGTACAGTCTTGTGTATTCAAAATTATTAGGTCCCACTAACATGAACCCCAAGTTTTAAGAAGCCTGCCAAAACAACCGGAGTGTCGGGCAACAAGTACGACGAATCGTGCTGGACTCGCCGTCTTTCACACTTCGCATCTTCGCGGGAGGTTCACGATGTAAATACATTTTGGTAGAAGGAGAAGGTTTCTCCCGCAGTGATATTAGTGACAGTTTCACGCCGAGAGAGATAAATAGGTACTCTCCTTGCACATACATTTCCTTTGAATTGGCGTTTTGCACAAGACATTTTGTTGAAGTTTATACATCGCCACTACAAGAACAACCAGGAACTCTAAGTCTGCAGAAAACCACATAATTTCAACTTTATTTCTAAAAACTAAAATTATACTCTGGGATAAATCTGGAAACCAGAATTATACAAAACACGATAAAATATGATACAGGATAATAAAGTTAACAAAGTCTAATTTGATTACTTTTTGGGTTTCAGGCGCAAGTCGGGAAAAAAACTTAAATGGAGAGGGTGCACCTCAAATTTCACTGAAATTGCGACTTGTATCTGTGGCTGTGACATATCGAACATTCTAGTACACTTTAAACAAACGAAACAACAAGGTAAATTGACAAAAACGTACATACTTCTTCCTTCCCATTTTCCTCCCCACCTTTCTCCCGGTTTTCTTCCTGGATTTCCTTCCCGTATATTTGATATGTATTCGGCATAGCATTAAGCAATGTAAAAATTATGACTTCCAAGGATGCAAAGTCGGTACATATTCGATACTCTCTATACAGTCAACAGGATACTTCTTGTTGAAAATGCATCGCCATGATTTGTATGTTTGAAGTAATAAAATGTTCTAAATCTTGTTGGTTGGTTAATTTAAAAATTTAAGTATTCAACAGAACAATAGCCTTTTCCGGTAGCATAGAGATTTAAGATGCATTATTTGACCAAGGGAGTGCCAATTTTTTGCAATTTTAGCTATTGTAATTTTTGTACTTTATTCGACCCATACGTTTACCCTAAATTTCAAAGTAACGTTAGACAAAATTAAATTAGGCACAAAATAAGAGTGTATAAGCCTACGACGATAACCGTCTTTAACCTGATGTAATAATTAAGATATATTAAATTGACTTTGTTTCATCCCCCTAATTCATGGATGTACATCATGGCAGCTCCGCAAACAAGGAATCCTCTTAAATTTCTCCATATTATTCTCCACATGCCAGGTTTCACGTTGTCTCACATTGCTATTAAAAATATTTAACCATTCAAACCCAGCAAACACGCTAGTTTGCATGTCTACTTCCGCCGTTTCATCGACTTTGTTTGAAACTACGGAATGTTTTCTAACGGCTAGAAAGCTAAGTAAAATGTTCTTAGGAGGAAGGCTTAAACTTTTAAAGCTATAACAGACGCCTTTATTACAAACGCAATCTCTGTTATCCTGTTGTCATAACGGATCTGCATACTTTCTCCCACTTCCGTGAACTACACCTTAAAAGTGTACTAGAAGTAAGCCGCAGTGTTGACTTTAGTTTAGATTACTTTAGAAACCCTTCAGCCAAAGAGCATCTTAAGGCAATCCTCCCTCTTTTTGAATTCTTTACATCACAAATACGCATGTCACCGGGATTTTATAAGCAACGGAATTCCGTTTGAATTCTTTCACGGTTTACTATCTAATACTTCAACACAAGAAACCTTTTAGTTTCTTATTTCCATTCAAACCCCTTTTGTGTCTATTTATTAACATTTCAGAAAATGATACCTTTTGCACGAGATGTATTAAATGTAAATAAGGACTGTCCAAGGTGGTACTTCTTGGAGATTCAGTACGCGTACCAAAAATTTACCTTGAACTGTATTACAAATTAAGATGTATTCATGAGACATTCGTGTTCGTTCAATGTGTACAATAAACTGCAGAATTTGATGTTAGCAGAATGGCCATTTCAGAAAGCATATTCTTATTCTTAAGGCCAGACTATTGAAGAAGTACATTATTGTTCACAATCACATAAAATGATTAAAGTATTTTCATTAGCCCCAACAAATTACGTTTTCTCGGTAAAACCTAGAAGCTAAACAACCCCGCAATTTTGTCTGATTCAATGCACTTGCAAGACTAAATTTGAAATTTCTCAGAGTGTACTTACTAGGAAAGGTTGCCTATTGTCTTGCCTGTATGATGTATGGAAGTTGTGTGCACGCCACAGGTCGTTTTTGATGGAATCTTCTTCTATCTCTGTATCATCCTGTTTCTATAATAAATTTCTGCCTTATTTGTATGACATGGCTTAAATCAGATTTATTGTTGGTGACTGTCGTGACTGGCATGTTCCAAATTTAAATGTCCAAAAATAAATGAATGTGTCCAACTATAAATATATAGCGTTAGAACAAGGTATTTGTGAGATAAAGAGGAAAAGAACAATGCAATGCTATTCAACTGTGTATATTTGCAAATGTAGCAAGAGTAGCAGTTCCGGGACACTACGACACTGGTCACGTTAGCCCCACGACTTGGGTCCCCGGAACAAAGACCCAAAGGTTTTTCAATGTTCGTTGTTGTTTTTAAATGCAGCCATCTCATAAATACCTCATATAAACGCTATTGTTTATGCATTTGAAGTTTAAAACATTCAACATTTTTAGGCACCTCCGCCGAAAAAATGATCCAGTGAGCGTAATAAACAGTATTCAAGCCTTATTAATAATGAACTCGCCGTATTCCAAACTTCCAGTAGGTACCAAAATTAGTATCATACGTATGATACAGGCAAGACACTGGGCGACCTTTCCTTGTTAGTATACTAGTATACACTAATAGCAGTATGCAAATTCTTATGCTTATATAGATTTTTTCGAGTCTGCTTTGAATTTTTCTCGGCTTTCCCTCGCGTCGTATGCTACTTCTATTATGACAAACTCTAAACATTTTTTCCGCCTTCTTCTAAAATACATGGTAATTAGACCTTTCTGCGAAGTTTATTAACCTAACTTGGAGCATAGTTAAATCAAAATATTACTAGATACTGAAGACGTTGCTTCCCTTTTACATATCGTATTTCCCGAATTTGCATACTACATGAAACGTGCTACTAGTATTTAAATGAATACTTCCCTTTAAATAACATCTGATGACGGCAATGAATGACTACCACTTGTTAATGTAATTGAACATTTGTAATTGTAATAGTATATCGACTTTTTAAAAAATAGTCGAATATTGTACACAAAAAACAGGATTTCATAAGTACAAAATTAAGTTTGTGGAATTTAACAGTGTAGTAGTGCAGTGTACTACAGATAGTCAGCGTCAGAACGACGTAAAGTGTTTTAGGGATAGTGCTGTTATGCTGACACACAAGCATGCTGCTATACTTCAGCTACAGGTGCAAATTACAAAACAGTAATATACCCTGTATTAGGGGCAACGAGCAAAATTAGGTTGTGGTTGCGCTTATACAAATTAAGAAAATATTAAATAGTATTCAAAGGAAATTGTGTATTGTATTGATGACATCATCAAATTTTATTAGCCGCTTGTATTGGAAATATAAAGTTTGGTAGGTTCTAGAAAGACAATTATATTGATACTTTCGTGGTACTAGCAATACTGATATCCCAAAATGTTGTTTAGTTTTTTGAAATGGCTATTAACGAAAAGTATTGCCCTATATACCAATCTACATTTCGGAGTTTCAATATACCTTCGCTGAAAAATATAGGGCTGGGTGAATGCACTGAAAATGCTATAAAATCAATGACCAAACTTATAAATGTAATGGTTTTTTTACCATACTTAGCAATTTCCTTTAATGTGTAGACCCCGATGGAACACTTTAGTATGAGTAGTAATGAGCCCATCCCCATTTTGTACCAGTATGTGTCTTGACGCTAATGCATGAAACAAATGCTTACGAGGAATTAATGTTTATTTGTAGCTTTTCTCATCAAATGATAAATAGTGAAAATATATCCTAGTGGAGAAAATTTAAGTTTCTGTAGCGTCATCCTAGCCTAACCAGACGTGTAAAATGTTCAACGATATGATGACTGGGACACTTTTAATCATATTTACAAAACTTTTACTATACTATGGAATATCAGGGGAATATATTACAACTGTGTACTTCCGTGACACCAACACAAACAACCTAAAATCGTATTTTCGAAATAAAATGGAACGCAGCGCCGTGAAACAATGGCAAAAACAACTCCGAAACTACGTCTTATCTTTGAAGCACATTTCAAGAATTGAGAACCTTGCAGCTGTAATAGCACCGTTCGTCAAGGCAGGTTGTTTAATTGGAATCAACAATTATGGTAACATAGATTTCCTACCTTTGAATTATCCTATTCTGACAAGACATCCCATCAATTCCTTTGCTCATTTTGGTGATGATCCGTTAAAGACAAAAAAATATGGACAATAAAACCATATTTATTCAAACATATAAATTTTACGTGGGGTTCAAACCTCTACAAGTGCACATCATCGAATTTAATGACTGGAAATATGGGCAGATATGAGGAAAACCAAATGTGTCTTCAAATAAACTTTTTACAGTTCTCGTCAAATACAAGGTCTTCTCAGTGCAAAGCATCTTTAGACATGTTCGCACCGGAATACGTACTTTCACCATCTGAACGAACTTTTAAATATCTGCGACTATTCCAGTATCCTATGCAAAACTGGCAAGAGTATAGGACTGTGCATCTACAGTATTTCATGATGATCCCAGCACCATTTTCACTATTGCACGCTACGAAAAAATTATGTGCGACGTGGATGGAACACACAGAGTGGTCCGAATTTACAATAATGAATACAATGTTGTCGCTTAGTAGACATTATCTTGGAAATCCTTCTGGATCCTGCGGTGTTTCAGGAAAACGTTGCGTTGTCTCGACCATTTACATAATTGTACCAGATTATAAAGTTACATACGGAATTTCATTTATACCTGTTTGGTTTTCTGGAATGAAGACTACAAATACAAAAAACTGGTTTAGTCTTACAATGCAGGGCAAGTTAATGGTTCGTGGAGGTACTGGAGGGACTTCAGAAGAAATAATCAAAAAGGCAGAAACCTGGCACAATAGTTTAAGATGTCATGTCAATTTGTTTAAAAAGCAGAGAAAAAGTTTTGCACTAACAATAAAGTTGTTGCAAGATCCTGAAGAACTCCTAGCGCAAGCACAAGCGTACATTGTAGATCAATTCCTCAAGAATTATACTTTTTACGGAAGGGGAACATGCGCATCAGGAAAGTACGCAGGACTGCACGGTCGAGTTTGGGAGGGCACCTTATTCACGACACCGTACCTACTAGACCTAGATGATATGGTACAACTGAAAAAAACTGCAGTATCTGTTAATATATTTGAATTTGAGGAAAATTTGATTAGTCTCCGATTTATAAGTTGTGGATATCGAATGAAACCGTACCAATTCAAAGAGTTACTAAACGCCTTTGATATCTACATTTGGTGCAGTTTATTATTCGTCGCGGTAATCGTGTGCACTATTTTGACGTTGTTATTTCGACGTAGTACAAATAAACTGTTAAAATTAGACTACCTCCAATTTGTTGTTTCCATCTTCAAAGTAATAACGGAGCAGGGTGGTCCTTTTTCCAACTCTGTCGTTAATTCCGAAAGAACCCGATTTCTTGTTGTCAGTGTGTCACTAGTTGGCATTGTTATTAGCAATGCTTACAAGAATACTAATGTTTACAATTTAATAAGGGGGAGGCAGATGGTCCCTTACGATAAGGTAGATGAACTGTGGACTGATGGTTACAACTTACATTCTAGAATATATTCCTTTGGTTATCACGGTTACGTACCAATTGACACTTCCAATGTGATTGAATCTCAAAATAACATTACAATAGGAAGAAGATGTCCCTTTAACATCTCACAGGCATTTACATTTGTAGCAGAGTATTTAGATAACGATAAGCACCAGAAATTTGGTGGGTGCTTAACAGCTTTCTCTGAAATTTCTATTTTCCATAAGCTATATAAGAAGTTGCTAAGAGGTAATAAAAATCCACTGGATACTATTGCCAGGCACACGAATTTGCGTGGAAATACGGCGAAGCTATTAATTAAGAGTATACAGTATGCTAACAAGATAGTCCCTTCTGATGATGATAGTATCATAAAATATTCTCCATTTAACAAATATATGCTTTCTAAATATCGCCGACTTGAAAAAAATTCAATATTTCATGCCTTGCTACGTTGTAACAAGACAGCATTTCTTCTACCGTCACTGCTATGCCATCAGTACAAGAAGGATCTTTTGCAACGGAACCCAAATCTGAAAGTTGACATTGGAACGGAGAAGCACACGAACATTTCCTTGGGAATTGGTCTGGGAGGATATGTTGAGCTTCCTGTACTTTACCGAATTTGGGGAATGCAGCAGTCTGGAATCGGGGATTGGTTGACGAGACTGGTTGGACAAGAAGTTACGGAAAGAAGGTTCAAACCAGTTACCTTAACCTCTACGATACTTACTCCACCAAACATTTCGGGAAACATACTAGTAGTGTTTATAGTTTGGGGGGTTGGATTGTGTGCGGCAGCGTTATCATCTGTTGTAGAAATGCATAACGTTTGGAAGCAGACACTGTTGCTTATAGTCTCGAATGGAATATATATTGTTACAAAGATATTTGTAATTACAAAGGAATGGAAAGCTAGCGTAGGGAAATGTAGAAAATCTTAACTTAATGTACGTGGGAAACTACCCAAATTTAATGGATACAAGCAAAAGCGATGCAATAAAAAGATCGGATGATGCAAAGATTCCAAAAGTTGAAATATTAGCACAAATGATACAATATCACATTTTATGTAAAAATTAATGAACAAATAGAAATATAGCATTTTTATTTATTTTTAAGCATCTCTTCATCAAATTGTCGTTAAGTAGTACTGAAAACTATAATTCTTACCATTTTTTCATTTCAACGTAGCATTGCAGTATTAATTGTGCCAGTATTATGACATTCTTTGTAAACAGAAACAATTTTTATTAATACTTTGTATTTTATTTTTTCAGTATAGAAACCCTTATACCTACCAATAGTTCATGTAAACTTTTTAAAAAATACTTTTTAACTCCAATATAAATTCTGTGCAGACACACTCAATTAATAAATTTTCCAATAGCTACAGTCGTTTTTACTATATGTTGCAATATTCCTGTAAAATATATAAGTATCATTTCCTTGTCATTTTTTCTTATTTGTCCGACAGGAACAAAAATCGGTCTACAGTTTCTTAGAAGACGCGTCATATATTTTTTATTTACACAAAATTTAGGTTTATTAATGGCATTCCATAGATAAGTCACATGTGAACACGTATTTATTGTCAATAAAGGGACGCTGCAAGTTAATAAACAAATTATAAACACTGTTGCGGTAATTATTTGATACCCAAGACTAACAGCAACCTGAACCACTATAGCCGACACAATCAAAACACATGCCGCAATACCGATTAATATGTAATCGATTCATATCTCTTTTTAATTGCTTTAGTGACGATATTTATATTGCATTACAAAAGCAAAAGCGTTGACTGGTCCTCATATCCAAAACGCGGTTGTCGGTTACTGCACCTGTAACTGAAATTATAACAACACTTCCAACCAAGCGCAATAGCAGGATGGTGAGAAATGATGTAAGTAGGATAGGCTCTGTCGTCAAGGAAATATTTGTCAAGTAGCTTGACTTGTTTGCTTGTAAAATGTTTTTTCAAGCTATTTGAAAAGTTTCAAGTACTT
>JAHZNE010002910.1:0-21087 GCA_027744055.1 Callyntrura sp. NNG-2020 | reverse complement strand
AACCACGTTCCCGTTCTTTTTTAACTCAGAGGATTTCGATGGCTATCCAAAAGGGAAACGCTATTTCTGTTATGGGGACTTTTTCTTTTACTCAATCATTATCTGAAATTTACTATGTTTAACGTTAATTAACACTGTTGTAGCCTCTCTATAATTGTTAAATGTTTACACAATAAAGTTGATTTCTCTGGCTAAAAAGATGCTAATGCTTTGCAAAGAATCCAAAGTCTCAAATATTTACAAAAGCTCAATTGTCCTTTTTACAACCACGACTGGAATAAACCATATTGTAAACGCTGTAGATAGGGGGGGGGCACTGTTTTTCTTATTCTATGTATAAGGTTGTTCGAACTGTCGAAGTGACCTTTAGCCTTTAGAGGTTACACGGATCAACCACTCTTGGTCAAAATTTGTAAAACTTTAAACCTGTAAGGTACCTCAGTAACTAACTGTGTACCAAATTTCAGCTCATTTGGTCATGTTTTAAATTTTTACTACTCCCGCAGCTCCGTGATTTTTTGTATGATTTATAGTTGACTTCCGGCGGAACCGAGCTATGGTGCACGGTGAACGATTGGTGAAAACTGAATACATATTTGAGATAGTACAGCTACCGGCCGGCCTGACAGATTGATCATGATTCATGAATGAATGCATAAAGGTTATATTTGGTAAACCTTTGACCTTAATAATGTTTATGCTCGTGTGACAAATCTTTCAACAAGGGATAGCACCATAAACTTGAATATTCCTAGTAATAGAACAATATTATTATATGATCGTCATATTTATAAAACATTGGTTTAATGTTTGTCTACGATAACTTAATATACGTCATTCTTCATGATCTGGTTTTTATCAATGTCTTAACAAGTTATGTAAAAACTACAATCAGTAACCAAATAATACATAGCATAAATATCTTTCAAATTTAGCTTACAATGTTGTATCAAAGTTGACTAGGATAGTTACATGACTCGGTTTGCTTTTAAATTTTTCAAATTTCAATAACAGTAATTCTTCTTATTTCACTAGCGCGCAGGCTGATTCAGCCCATTGCATACACTGTGGATTACAAAAGACAATACAATTTCAAATTGGCAATATTGGGCAATAGGTAAAACATTGAACACTCCAGTAGGTATTCAAAATTTGTAATTCCGTTCTTACATGTCCATTGTCCCCACTTGATATGAATTATTGTAGGACGACAATATACTGCAAAATAAATGGCAATTTGTACGCACAGCATGTGCGTTTCGATTGCCGTTTTTAAAATTTGATTGATTTTAAAAAAATCAGTGTTAATACTTTTTTTGGCTCTAAATTCTACACCCTGTCACGCTAATATTTCATATACAATACAAGTTTGTTACACTGACATAATAAACTTATAATAGTACATGCTAAATAGTATTATATGCAAAAACTAGCTAAAATATTTAAATTGTCTTCGACAAAGTATACTTATGTAGCCTGATTGAAATTAAACTTTAATTATTAAAGTAACAGTAGTGCAATATAGGTTACGTTACATACAAGTTCTCTACCACTGACTGGCTCACAACACAACAATGGCGTACTAAAAGGTTCTTTTCGTATTCTACTTATCATCGATCCATCGACATTATTATTTTAAGTATCCCCTTCTCCTACGATGCTATTATATTTAAACGCTATTGGCGCAATGTACGCTAAATCGATTGACTGCGATTAAATCAAATCAATAGTTAGTATGATATTTAACACGATCTTACTTTACTTGAGTTGCTAAAATGTTTTTTAACTATATACACATTCTCAATATGACGCTACACAAGATACGTAAATGCATATTTAATCAATTATGGTACGAATCTTAGTAATTATAAAAAATATAAAACGAAAATAGCACGAAATGAAGAACAAAAATACAAGTAGTTAGACGACAATGATGTCCATCATATCATAAGGTAACTCAAGTTGTTCAAACTTAAAACGTAAAATAAAGTTGAGCACAAAGGCCTAACATATTTTTATAACGGTAATAATCGTACTGATTGTTGCAGATTAAGCCATCAACAGGATTCACGAGTCTTGGACATTACATGTCTTAATAATCATCCAAGTCTACATCATCAAGAGGATCTTCGGCTTGTAAAGATTGAAAATCGACTTTATAACGTAGCATTCCTAAAAATATAAAACAACTTTTAAGCAAACTTTTGCAGATAATAAAAGTGTCTACGTTTTCATAAAAAATCAAGAGATCGTATTACCCCCAATACCACCAAACCCTCGGACAAACTGAGATCCTTCCTGAGAGCGATCGGTAATTATCTCCAAAGTGGCTCCAAACGTTTTATAATTGTTTGCAATCCACTCCAAAAATGGTGTACATTCGACCAACTCTAGTTCCACTCCAGTCTAAACGGCAATAACAATACACTGGTCAATAAACAAGCCTATACAAACGTAAATTAAAATGGAACTGCCATCAAACCTCCTTATCTGTAAAGTGGGTTTTGTCCTTTTCCTGTTCTGCTGTTAGGTGCAGAACGCGTTCTTCGCCTGTCGCGTGGTTCTTTAAAACGTACCGCTGAATATCAAGATTTTCCCAGCATATAAGAGTTTCTACTGCACCTAATTCTAAAGCTTTTAAAGTGTCTTCTACACCGAAGCAATATTTTCCAGTATCTTGACTGATTTCATCAAAATATCGGCCAATTAATTTCTTTTCCTGTATGAATTTAACATTTTGCAAAGATTCTGCCGCCAGTTCGATTGCTTGATTGAAGCCGTTTTCACCTCCATAAGATACATCGACAAGTTTGATAACCTTGCTTTGTAGCCTCTGAAATAATGACAAGTATAAATTTAGTATAACTACATAGGCAATAAATTGTTGAATGCGAATGGTACTCATTCGGTTCTACATTACTTCATTAATGCACTAACTAACATTGCAAATATAGGAAACGACAATAATAAAAGTGGAAGAGAAGAGATATTACATACTATGTAAATGAATGTATATTACATGCATTGTCTTAACAGATTACATAAAATACTTACGGGATCAAACATATCAGACTGGCTTAACTCCGTTTTAAAGTCTGCAGAACCAGCTAGAATTAGGCCAGCTATATTTGGCTTATCATTTGTAATAAACAATTGAGTTGCCACTTCCGCCACTTTTCTGACATAGTTATGTCTCTTTTCCATTCTTAATCTTGCGAATCGCAATGCAGATTGACCTCCGCGTCCTGTAAATTAATTAATTTAATTAAATATCGAAGCCATCGAGTTTACGTTCCACTAATCGAGTCATCGAAATATAATTTACCATGCTTTTTGGGAAGATCTACGGTAAACTTGTGAAGAACTTCACGGGTACTTCCTTGCAGAGTGCCAAATAAAGCACCGTTACCGTCCATAACGATAAATCCGAATTTATTGTCATCAGCTAGCAATGCTGTTAAAGCCTCAGTGTGAAACTAAATGTTTGTAATCAAAGTATTGTTTTATATAATCAAATTCAGTAGGAAATGTCTTATCATTTATACATTAACAGAACAATTAAAGTTTGACATGCCTTATTATCACAGAGATACAGAAATGTATTGATTGGTTTAAATGGTTCAAAGTCAATATTCACTTTCTTTTCCTTTCCCTCATCAGTTACAATGGTTCCACAGTAGATTACCAATCCATTCGGAGGAACTACAAAATACTTTCACGGGTAAGCTACTCAATATTTTTAATATAACGCCTAAACGGAACATAATTTTGAAGTCAAACCTTTCGTATACAATTTCAGCTTTTGCTGCACAGATGTAATAGCTGCGAGGACGGAGAGTCTGTTAACTCTACTTTTAATGTTGGATGCTGTCCCAAATTCATCTGCAAGCATTTTTCCAACACTTGAAATTTGTTCCTTTGGAGGAATAATAAGAGAAATCATACTGGTCCCATTTCTATAAATAGAGGATGTCATAAATTACAGTCAGACTGTGGAATTATGAAATGGAAAAATGATATCTTCATGATTTAATGTCCAGTAATTTAAATTACACAGACATATTTTAGCACAACTTACCCCCGCGCCAGCTCTAAACTTTTGATGAGCTTTTTAATCTTCCACATTTCGACATTTCTGTCTGCCGACGATTCGTCGGTAGTTGCATAGCCAGCGGATGACATGTTTTCTCGTTTCGTGGAACTAACGGTAAAAGTTCTTTCAAATTTATTTAGATTTATATGCCCTTTTGGTTATCCAGTCGTAGAATGGGGTAAAGCTGAATGGGATTTTTTTAATCTTTAAAATATTACAATTTTACTTAGCTGGAAAATTTTACACCTGTAATTAACAAGCAACTACTCACTCCCCACGTTAGTCCAACTCAGACATAAATTAACATGAATATAGCTCAAAATTTGCCCATATTTATGTTATTCTTGATGATGACTTCAACTTCATCAACGTGGCTTTAGAAAATGTCAATGTCAGAAATATACAAAAGATAAGTATATATCGATAGCATATACAAGCTTGGTGGCAGTTGGCAGCCCATAGTAAGCAAAATCATTCCTGCGCATAGGCCATTATAGCTTTGACTCGTAAACGACTCGTCGTGAATGTCGAACGCGGACTCGGATAACTCGGAGAAAAGATCAAACGGAAGGAATCCGTAATCCGTATGTCTCCCTGTTACTACGTCACATCATTTCATCTCTAGGACTCGATGCTCGATGCTGTTTCTGGGTATTTCGTATAAACGTATACAAAACAATATATCTTTAACCCTGCGTCACGTTTTATCCTTTCTCTTTTTAGTCAATTGATTTACACAAGTTACGACAAAAAGAGAGATAAAAACAAAATAAACAAAACGTAGTCTCTTTCATACATGTATACGTTTTTTGCAGCTCCGCCATGTTACAGCCGGAGCCGATCGTAATTCCTAATGATAATTGATAAATGATAAACCTATGTGTATTGCATATATACCTATCTATTCTATACCATACCCTATTCATTGACAGTTTCGTGTCTAGTTTTGATTGAATTAGGTATTCTTGTTACTACAATTTTACAAACTAGATTGTTGGAAAAAAGATAACTCAATAGGCATCTGAAAATGCCCCATATCAATGTCCTCTTATTTTAATCGGACAGAATATAGGAAGGGTTGTCACACAAGTAACATGTTTATTGTACCTAGGACGCTACCAGTGAAGCCCAATGAATGTTCGATTGTTAACCCAAGCCATTCAAGCTTCACATTCTACTACGTATCACGGTTATCCATTAGTCACTAATTTGAGAAAACACTCACGACCAAGTGAGCGTGTGCGTGCTTGGTAATTAAAGACTAAATTAATTTTTAGATATCATGAAATCAGGATTGTTATGTATCCAATATGGGGTGTGCTAAGGAAAGCCGCGCACTGGTATACGCAGCTTCTTAAGAGAAAGTTCCGTTTTAACTAGGAAACGTACGGCCACGATAAACGTACGGCCTACAATGATCTTTTGTCGATTAGAGCTAAGAGACTATTATTTTGCTACAAACGGGTGACCCTTTTTAAATACCTTTGGTACACACCCTTAAAAATTTGAAATCACCAATCAGTAATTTATCAAGATAAACACGAACAAAATACGAAAACATTTTTAGTTTTTACCATTTCACAACGCATAAATAAGCAATATCGTACAACAAGCTTTTATTAAATATTGCTTATTATTGCATTCATCCATTGTATGTCTTTTCTCTATCCCATTTACATGGTCTAAAGAGCGGTAGGGAACATATTAAAGCACTACTTCAAAGTAGGAGTGCACTAGTTGCTGTTCTTAACATATATTTACCATTTTCAAACATGTCCACAAAATAAGGTCTCCCGTAGAGAGATGAGTTCTTGTCTCCCGTATTTGTATATGCAGTTTTAATTTACAAAATTACTGTAGTTAAATAAGTAAATGTAATAAGCAAAAAGTGAGAGACAGAAGATACAAGACACGGCAGGATTTTTCAACACAAACGATCTGTTTTATTTTTCTTTTCCTTGTAGTCTGCTAAGATATTTCAACTGTTACATTTTTGACTACCTTTCCATCGTCAGACAAGAAATGGTCTGATCTCTGGCTACAAACCTACAATATATTAAAATTCCTTCGTCTGTGAAGACATTTTGAATTATTTTTTATTAATACATGTTGCATAAAGTTTCTTACATTTAATACTATTCAAATTCAGAGACAATTTTAGAGGGAAATGTATTACGTGACATTAACAACAAGTTTTCTAAATATTTTACCAATTAATTATATTGCAAAGCCAATTTCACACTCTTATTTATTAACTAGACTATAAAATAACTCAAGAATATTTTGCCATCCCAGTACAATATTTTCGTCTGAATATTCATCCTGTATTCATGATCTCACTCCGTGTAATGATAAAGTCCGGATTATTTATGATATTACTGACACATGTTAAAAATTGCGATAACAGAATGAAATACCTACAATACGCTTTTGATGAATGAGCTTAAATTTTAAAATTAAAAAGAATTTCAATCTAGTCCACAACAGACAAGAGTGAAAAATTAATACTTAAAATAATATATTCATTTTGTTTTTTTTCTTTTGACTCTAACCAAGTTATAAGACGCCAATTACCAATAATCATCACAGGTATCATATAAAACTTTGAACATGAACACCAGAAACAATACTGCGATACAAAAACACGGAAGTTAAAATCATTAAAAGTCCGTGTCAGGATGTCCGATACCAGTCGAATAACACCCTAGTATAATTTTCATAACATTTTCATGGACAATAATATTGATTAATAAAACAACACAATATATGGTTCAGGCTAGAACGCAACAACTTATTTTACTAAACATTTTTTCTATAAACAATATTTTTACTTCCGAAAATTGAAAATAATGTATCGTGTTTTTCGTTTGTTACGTTTTTAAACTTTGCTTCTTTAGAAAAGATCCAATTTTTGTACCGATTTAATCATATTATGTAAAACTTTTATAATAGTAACGTATTACGAGATCTACGTATGTTTGTTAGTTTTCGAAATTTTCATCCTTTTCTCCCATAATGCTTTCCCTTTAGCAATGATAAGTATATGAAAGAAATTAGCTCTCTTTTACATGAAATCACAGATTTCCATGCACAATTACATTTTCTACATTCAAAAACATACCTAAAGAGATGTTTAATATGAATCAACTTCAATCAGTCACAATTCTAGCGATAGTCCGTAGACCAGTGGAGGGACTGACTAAACTTCATAATTTTTCCCAATTGCAACGTCATATGCCATTAAGCTTAACAAATATTACAAGATTTGGAGGGAAAACGCAAACAAATTAATATCATTCTAACGAAAGAAGGAAGCTACAAATGTGATTTTCTCCAGGAAATTAAAACCTTCTCGTGTGTAGTAGTAGTAGTAACTATATACTGGTATACAACGTGACAAAAATGTCAAACCTCAACACGCAGCTGCATGCTATTTGCGTTTCGAAACGGCGAAGTAGCGAATATAATAATTTATAGTTTTTCTATTCCTTGGTCACCGCTCCGATTAGGCTAGTCTAACCTTGAATTTGCTTTTCAAAGACCAAATTACTTTTCTCTTTTATTTTACTAATTCCTACATTTTGGTAACCATCATTTCGTCAGTTTCTCCTAGCGGTGAATGTATAAATGCAGAGAGTATCACAGAGAATCAATCAGTCACAGTTTAATTAGATGGCTGTTTATCAAAACAGAAACAACCATTTCTGTTTGTTCAGGTATATAAAAGATCATTTTTGCGTTTGATTGTAATTATATTGAGTACACTAAAATCACGTACTTCAGATTTTGTAAAAATACTACAATCTACACGCCCACCGTAATTTACGTATTAGTAAGGGCGGGATTCAGTCCATCTTCACGCCATCGAATTAAAGGAGAACAACGCGTCATCAATTATAAAGTGACACTCGGTGCATGTGTCATGCAATATCATTTGGGTCTCGCTCGGTGGGTTGAGTATACTTTGATAAAATTTCACTAATTGCATTAAAATACGAAATTGCAAAATACCCGTTTAAACCGCCGTCAGAGTGGTATAGAACGTCGTTTCCATACTTGACTTGACTCACTCATCCTCTCACTCTCTGCATATTCACTTTTTACAAACATAAAATACGAGTAAAGCATGCATTCGCAATTATATACCGATATAAAAATTAATGATAATAGTATTATTAGGAAAATAACAAAAAGGATTTGTGTAAAAAATGACAGAACACAACAGTCTCAACAAAATATCACTACCAAATGAGGCAATGACATAAGAGAAAACCATGAAATTAACAGTAAAAAATAATAAATAATACTTAATGTTGAGACCTTCTTCCACTTAGTTATGCGTGTACTACTACGACAAGAGGAAGTTAGTGATTTGCGATTTAATGTGTTAATAACAATAAATTGTAATAATAATTAATGATAATAAATATGTTTTGTACACATATGTAATAGCACCGACGGAGCTCCAAAAATAACTGACCACTTTTGTTTTTATATAACACGCTTTCCCTAAGGTTAACATAATATCACAGTTTAGGGTTCAAGTTTTCCATCTGTTTGAAGAGGTAATATAACATTGGTACAGCAGTAATTAGCTTTAATTTATTATTACTACTGAAAGCTATGATGAGATCCATAATACCTCCTACCATTACGTACGAGGCTATTTCATTTGCGCGTACGGGTTGCATAAATTCACATTACTTCTCTACCTCAATCCTCAGACTTTAGAAATCGATCCTTAAGCATATAATAATTTAGTTGTAATTACCATTATTAAGTCTTTGGCCATTTCTTTTGCATTTTTTAAAAATTCGTACACGTAATCATAACTTTGAAATTACTGTGGAGTGCATATTCATGTTGAATTTTTTAGACATACGCACCAACAAGACGAAACGTGACTTACTAACCCTTTCGTTCATCTCCCATACCTCCTAAACGTCTCACCTGACTTGTAACGCGACTGTGTGAGGGAAACCGTAGCCGCGGTCAATTATTGTAATAAAACTGAAACCTCCTTCATCTGGAATTGGAGCCCCTAATGTGCTATTTTTTCATCGATGCCAGCATTGTTGTATTATAATCACTGTCGAATGCTGACGATTAGTTAACTTTTCTATTTTGTATAATAAGACTTAAGAGGCTACAATAAGAATGTTCACGATGATAAATATTTACTAGAGAGAACATACCAATAATGACTATAAAGTCCAGATTGGCATATGAAAACCGTGTTTTTAAAACGTTTACCCTGCAAAAGAGAGCTTTCTACTTCTCGGAATCAAACGCTACATCGAACACATGCAGTACTTGTTTTGTTGATTTTTTATGAAATGTAATACGATAAGAGGACCTCTTTAAACGGGCCTGAAGAAGTATGCTAGACTGACTAAAGATATTACCGTCTAACATCAATTTGTTAATTTGTACATGTGTTCAATGCATCATTATATCTTGACAAACAAACCAGAAAACAACAGTCATTAATTATACGTTTTTGTGAAACACTCACCATTACTTTTTGTTATTCACAAGGAAGCACTGTTTTCCCTCATGAAAAGTAAAAACTGTCATTATTTTACGGATGAGTGAATGATTCATTAGTTTTGACTGTTCTGTTTATAAAAGCACAGATAAACCCGTCTGTACTCGCTTGTGATCTCGTAATAATAATCACGTTTCCTTTTCTTTAATGAAACATGATCAATCGGTAAAAAATCAACTGAATTATTACCAAAACTGGCAATTTATACACCCAGTGTCCGCATTCATGTTTTTTCTACTTAAACCTCATCATCAAATCGAAGCATTCATTCTTTTTTCCTGTTTAAAGGACACCGATAAGAACAATCTTGTTTATAACGTGGGACGGCAAACATTTCCAGATATTTTAAATCTTAAGCTTACAATCTATGGAGTACAAGTTAGGTAGTTCAATTAACTGCGTCTGATGACATTGAAATCGAAACTTACGCTAAAAAAAACCCTGAACCGGAGAAATTAAATTAATTTTTTAAATATATTTATACATAAAAGTAACTACACCCAGAAAGGCCTTGCATAACTGAATGGAATCATCTATTAGAATAAAATTACTTATCGCGAAGAATACTATATGAAATGAATAGCGAATATTACACAAACACGAAATATTTCAACGAACAAAATGAAGGTCTAATTTCTCCTATAATAAATCTAACTTAAAAACAGCAAACTAATTATTCTTAAGTCCTTAAACAAGCATTTTGGTGAGTTCTTTTACTCTTTCATTTCAAAGAATCTGCGTCAATTATTAAATTCTGTGTCAATATTGTAAACAATCTTCCATCTAAACAATAACTACACGAGAATTTCATGTAAACATATACTTCTACGCAGATACATTAGCTTTTGTCCTTTTACAACTCATGCAAAAGAATAATAATACTTGGAATTAATATGAGTAAAAACGATAATATTAATAACAGAATTAGACCTCGTAAAAATTTGGGCGACTTTATAAAGATTAGAGACTCCTAACAGTTGGCAAGGCTGTTTACCACGGAATATTAAGTGCTAGTAAAGACAAACTGGGTTTCGGGTCTAGTATTTTATCAATGTGTTAATTAATATACGATGCAAGCCTATACATATGTGTTTGCTAATCGTTGAAGTTTGAATTTAAATTATGCAAGACGAGTTTGTAAAGATGATCCATCAGCGCTTGAAAAAGGAGAGACTTACTTATCCCACCAGTCAGTTGAACCAGATTGCGCATAGGAGCCTCCATAACCTGAAGAAGCATACATTGGATATCCTTGTTCTGGAAGAAAGATTAATAAATGACCAATAAATTGTAGCAAAGTTACAAAAGATTTTCATGAACATCATTATATAGAAAAACAAAGTAGCGTACGTTGTGAATATCCATTGCCGTAACCCCGATTGCTTCCTTGGGGTCCTCCACGATTGTGGCTCTGTTGTCGGTAATCCCGAGAAGCAAACCCAGCTCCTCCATAACTGTGGAAAATTAACATTACAGTGTAATGAATAAACATTCACTCTAAAGTGAACACCTCGGTGCCAAGCCAAAAACTAAAACAATGTAGAGAAACTCACCGTTTTGTACCACCACCCCGACGATTATGCGATGAATAACTGCTGCGCATTTCATTAGAAATAATTTCAAGCCAAGAAGGCATTTCTTGCTTGGTTTCTTGAACTAATTCGACGAGATCTCGGACAAGATTCTTGTTCTTTTCATTGAAAAATGAAGTGGCAACTCCGAGATTCCCCATACGGCCAGTTCGCCCAATACGATGAACATACTCCTCAATATCAGAAGGTAAATCATAGTTGATAACATGCTTGATATTAGGAATGTCAAGCCCTCGTGCAGCAACCTATGCATACCAAGAATGATAACCAAATTCAGTAACTTTTATATGGAAAGGCATCAGCACTTTAGCAGAATTTTTTAAGGTTCAGCAGCGAAAATATTCCTCATAGGAAATCAGCTTTCAAGTGTTCTAAAATTGACATCATAATTTAATAAGATATATATTACTGAACAGTAAGAATTCGTACCGCGGTAGCAACAAGAATGGGAGTTCGTCCGTTTCTGAAACATCGCAATGCATCTTCTCGATCGCGTTGAGTACGGTCACCATGAATGGATGTAACAGGGAATCCCTCCATATGCAAGAAATCTGCAAGTTGATCAACACCTCGTTTCGTCTCCACAAAAACCAAAGTCAAGTTGTTGGCATCAAATCCCTCTGTAACAACGTACAATTAAAAGTTTATTTTCTCAAATCGGACACATTAGTGGTTTTCTATTGAGACTATCACATGGAAAAGTACAAGTAAAGTTTTGACTAACCAGCCCAATTGTCCAAACCTACACGATCACGTTTCAACATGTCCGTCAATCTTCCGGGTGTTCCAACCAATAACTGGCACCCCCTTTCTAAATCTCGAAGTTGTTCTTCGACCTATTAACAATACATTAGATGGATAAATGAGAAAATCCTTAATACTACATTTTTAGCCAAGTGAAAGTTTTCAAAAACTTACAGGGGCGCCTCCATACACGACGCATGGGCGAATGAGGGATCTGTAAGAAAATTTTCGGGCTTCTATGTAAATCTGCGTGGCAAGTTCTCGCGTGGGTGCCAGAACTAGTGCGACTGGGTATTGCTTATTTCTTCGAGTGTACGTTCGTGGCTAAAAATGAAATAATTTCGAAGTATTATATAAGTATTGTAAAATGCAGAGTAATTTGCGAAAATGAAATGTGAATGTATGACTATTGTTACCTTAAAACTGAAGATCTCGGGACCACGGTGGTAAATATGATTTAACATGGGAACCAAAAATGCAGCGGTCTTTCCAGAACCAGTTTGGGCGCAAGCTATAAATTAATTATGAATTCATACAGATATGCTACAACATGTGTATAACTATGTAAAATATATAGTTTTTATAAAGATTACAAGATACGTACCCATCAAATCCCTACCAGCCATGATGATAGGAATGGCATACTTTTGTACTGGAGTTGGTCTAGTGTATCGAGCCAAAGTAATGTTACTCTGAATGATTTCCGAAAATGTTAAGTCATCGAAACTAGTAATATTCTCGGGGACATCGTTCCCTGTGGCCTCAACAGGAATGTCCTCGTATTTGTCAAAATTGATTCCAGTGTTACCGACAGAAAATAACTCATTCTCCACTCTCTCATCACGGGGTAATTGTGTTTTCCAATCTTCGGCATTGGCGTTGTAAGCAGAAACATGTCCGCTACTGTTATAGCCATTTGCAAATCCATAGCCTCCTCGACCACGATTTCCGTATGAATTTCCTGCTGGCTCTTCTTGCCACCGATTATTTCTCTCCACAGTTCCATTATTATATCCATTATTCCATCCACCATTTTGATAACCACCTCGGCCACCTCCACGGCCCCCACGACCTCCTTCGTAATTGTTAAATCGTTGTTCACCACCATTAGCGTATCCATTATTATAATGTCCACCACGGCCGTTGCTATTGTTATACACACGACCGTTCATGTGACCATCACCACGACGTGGTCCACCGCCACGGGGAGGTCCATATGCAGGTGGTGGACCTCCGTGTTGTTGAATTTGTTGTTGTGGAGGTGGCTGTTCAAACTGTTGAGGAATCGGAGGCTGAGGATAGCCTTGCTGTGGAGGCTGTTGAAACTGGGGATCCACGAATTTTGAATATCCTGCACCAGCACCTTCGCCACTTCTTAGATGTGGTGGTACATAACGTGTATAAAGTTGGTTGGTAGTTAATGGTTGGTTATTAAGATCTAGACCAGCAAACTGTAACAAGACCAAAAAATAAGATTAGCTTTTTTAAAATTATTGTTTCCAAAACCATATCACATATCAATGAACTAACGCATAACATAACTTATGTATTATTTTAAAAATTATATTTGATTTTTGATTTAAATTGTGATTGAAAAATAAACTGAAACTGACTGACGATAATCACAATGTCGTATGTGATATGTGAAAACCTACACAGCCAACAGCCTCTATTATTCCATATTCCACTTTACTTTTGACTCCAATAAAACTATTTATATTAATTACGTATGTGAAAAGCCCTTCAAAATAATGAAAATAGTATTGCTCCAGTAGTGCATATTGCATCACGATTGCACATATTTGATAATTTAACCTCTGCGCTAGATTCCGCTTCCGGAATTAACTAAGTTAAATTATTTATTTCGAACGCAGTGAATAAATAACGACAATATTTAATTTAAACTTAGCGTGCTTGTAGACTACAATATAAATAAATAATATAAAGTAAATAAATAAATAGATTCTGTTACAATACTTGGTTAAAACTTGAACTATTAAAACTTACCTGCTGCTCGAGACCTGCGGCATTTGGAGTGGCATAACTCATAATTTTAATTAATTTTCAAAAGACTTTTCACGAAAAATTAAGACCCACACCTTTTCTTTCAAAATGGCTAACGCGAAAAGAACGAGAAATTGGTCAGACAGGGTCTCTTTCTTTAGCCTCTTTTCTATTTCAGTGCAGTGCAGTGGTATTGTTATAAGTAAGTAGTAAGTAGTATACCGTTTCTAACATAACTGCAAGGCATGCATCATCACTAGAATACAGAACAGAGTACACTAGCTTTTATTACTCACCAAGCAAGCAATGCCTTTTTTCTAAGATTCAATGATTTTTTTGCTCAGACAAGTACACAATTTTACTGCAAATACCTACCTACATATGCAATACATAGCCTACTTTATATAAGTTGTAGTTGTAATGCATATATAATAGTGCTAGTAAGTGTACATTTATACATTACGTCGTTGGCCCTGCGCTACGTACTACACAGACACGTCGCCGAAAACGTCGTGCGACGTCGTGTCATTATCAGAGACGTTGCACCACCGGCGGTCAAGACCGGGTTCTCCTATCTAGATTGAAGCGTATTTCCGACGAGCTACTTTTGAATATAAAAATCGCACGTGCATACCAAGCCTGTAGACGAAGTGCCTCTCTACACACCTTTAAGAAATTAGAAGGATGGCTTGTAACTTGCAGCTGATGATGTTTACATCGGAAAAGCATTGTATGCTTATGGGAAATGCGTGGAGAGGAGTTAATTTTAGCAAGCTTATTTTATGTTTTAAACGGAAATATTAGTAGAAAAAGTGTTTGGGGGTTAAAGATAAACAGTTAAATAACTATTTTTGAGTTGTAATATTAAGTCAATTTGCCAATAACTGATGTAGTTCGCCCAGTGCTTCGACTCAATATTTGCATTGGTTTACCCATCTAAGCTCTGCGTATTCATTCCTGCTGTTCCACCGAATTCCGCTAGGGCAACACAATTGCTCCTAGCCTATAGGTTCTTATATAGTTTGTGTATAACTTGAAAAAATGAGAATCCATAACTATACATACCAATTTGAGCAGTGCAGGTTCATAAATAAAAACAAAAAGCTTCCTCCGAAGTGGAACAATATAGCAGGAGCAATTGATTCCACGACCGGCCTGACACCTGCTCAACAGAAGCACCGAAGTCAATATAGTAACAAAATATATTAATTATACAACATGGTCAGTCAAACTTTCGTTTCGAACATGTTCGTTGTATTCCAGCAATACAATTATGTTAAAGCATAAGCAACTGCTTTGCAATTTACACACATACACTGTATACTGTATATAGACAAAATAATTTGACAATAATAATATAGACAAAGTATGTTTTAAAGGCACCCCGACGTTATCAACAGAACTTAATCAACAAACCGATGAGTTGCAAGGGCGATACGATTTCGAAACCTTATGAGACTCCGTTTCCTACTTCCTTGTATACTTCACTTCACCATCTCCTCATCACACACAAAAGTTTTTGCCGACCGCAATTTAAACCCTTGATGCTATAGATCCACTTCGATTACACATTACATTACACAGTATATAACACGAGCAAGCTTAAACTACTACCACGAACGCACTGCTGTGCGTCCCCAATAGAACCAACCACCGCCTCCACCCATTCTTTCTCCGTTTTCATATTAAAATTAAGTTTTAATAGCATTAAAAGCAATCTACATATTCAATATTAAACATCCCACAAACTCAATACCACATATACAAGCGAAATGAACAC
The DNA here is from genome assembly GCA_027744055.1 of Callyntrura sp. NNG-2020. Classification (NCBI taxonomy): domain Eukaryota; kingdom Metazoa; phylum Arthropoda; class Collembola; order Entomobryomorpha; family Paronellidae; genus Callyntrura; species Callyntrura sp. NNG-2020. The sequence goes on along the minus strand of JAHZNE010002910.1, from coordinate 5,326 downwards.
AAAAAAACGATAACCTGAACCTGCAAAACTCCCAACTCCCAACATCTCACAAAGATTCTATCATGTTTGTCACTATTTATGCATCTTTTTCCTTTCAATTATTCTTCAAAGAGCGAGGGAGAGAGAAAATGGAGGATGGGGATCCTATGAAAATGATCCTTCCTTGCCTTTGCTGCGCTTGGTTGTACGCATGCTTGTATATTTCATGCTTGTTTGAATTCATCCATCTCCTCGTTTCGTTCCCCACAATTCAATACTTCCTCCCTCTTTTCTCTGCTACGTTTTACTTGGTAGTAGACAACAAAGTTTTTTGTCCAACTCCCCTACTGTCCGTCAGCCTCTTTAGTGTATATCATCAATGCATGCATTCTCCTCCACATCGCTCCTCTGACTAAACATTAAACTTGCATATTTATTGCTTCATCTGTGCAACCCAAGTTGAACAAAAGACCCTTTAAATATCATCGTCTTATCTTTTTACAAGTACCCTACATCCAACATACATTTCACGCACATCTGCAGCCACCAAATCCAACCCCACACACAAAGCGTGATCTGTATTCTCATATAAAGTATTTTGAGTACTTTTCGTTTCCTCGGGAGACATGGAGAGCATCCCCACTTCCCTATAATGCGCACACATGTGTTTACATTTTGTGCATTAGAGTGAATAACATTATTGAACACTCTCCGCTTGAATTTCATCCCTTCTCCTCTTCTCTTTTTTCTTCCATTTCAGTCGATTCAGTCTTTTTGTCACTCTGCTCTGTTCGCTGCACACCCCACTTTAACAATACAGCAACGGCATTAGCAGCAACAACAACAACCCCCACATCTTACAGCATAACCCTTATTATAAGCCACCCCCGTTTTAAAAGTTATTCAAAGAGCAAAAAAAGAAAGGAAACAAGTAGAATGGATAGAAGTAAAATGAATCTACCCCAGAAGATTTTTTCGATTTCAGATTTGGAAACTCATCATGACTAACAGCAGCAATACGAAATAATTTGTTTTTTTTTCCTTTTTCCTTTTCATGGTGAGGAGATGAGTCGAGAGAGAGCTTAGGTTCCTTTCGAGACTATCTTTGCATAGCCATAATCACTATTATCATATCAGCCTCACGGCACCATATATACATAATGTTTGGCAACGGCCTGGCATATGAATTGAAATCACATTTATTTTTATTTTTACACATTCAATCTTCCTCTTTTTTCTTGTATTTTCTATTTGAGTGTATTCCGTCGTCATTTTTCTTAAAAATCTTTTTGAACTCTCAGCGAGGAGGGTGCAGCAAGCAGGACAAATGAACTGCAAGCGGCAGTGCCATACGTAAGCATATAATATGATTATTCGTTGCGTATTTTTGGTTGTCTTGCTGTCTATTTATGAACAATCCTCTCGTTCTAACTAGTCAAATATAGATATGGCTTCTCTTTTTCGTCATTATTGGGTACAATTTTCTCTTTCTTGTCAATGCCTCTTTGCCTTTGCCTTAAAACGTACTTTATGGGATAAGAACAAAAACGGAACCCTATCAAACAAACAGGATACACAATTCTGTGCAAACGCAGCAGCGGTACTAAAGGGTCCATCAAAAAAGCAAAACATAATATTCCTAATCCCTAATTCACCTCAGTTTCTTTACGGTGTCCACCAACTACAAATACAACCAATGCAATAATTCAGAGAACAATGCAATTTAATAACTTTACTTTTATACAAACAAGAAATCAAGAAAATCTTTTATGACGCATCTTTCCATGTGGGTGACTATATTCACTTGTTTGTACCGGACCAGTGAGCTGTAAATCTATTTACACACATTTATCTGGCTTGGACGGTAATATACAATGGAACAATGTAATATGATTCGTATAACATCGGGATACTAAACTAATTCATCCGCTCTATTTCGGGTAAACTTTTGCATTGCAAGTGATGTTACCTATTTCAATACCCTCGTATCCAGTTCGAAACAGGGAACCTGAAAATAGTCTGTCACTAATAGAGCTTCGGTTTAAAACTCCGTCATAAAATGCTTTTTATTGAGTAGTGAGTAGAGAGCTTCCATTCAGGCCACGTAGCAACGATATTCCCAGTTGCTCTACTCGCTTTCATTATTATTCATGTAATTTACTATGTAGCTCATTGCACGACTCTTCAAACTGACTGATGTTGGCTGATTCGCATAGTGAATCAAGATAATCCACAGCATTTTCATTGTTATCAGCCCTACGTTTTTACATAGATATGCGTCTACAAACGTTGTTGTTCATTTTGTTGTTATTGTTATTTATTGTTTGGCAACTGCAGCAACAGCCTCATCATCAATGGCAGTGGTGGTGTATTTTGAAACTGCTATTCAACTTGTGGGTTAGTTGTCCTCATTTCTCCACTCAGACAAGAACAAATGCAACGCCACGGACGCGTACGTTACTTTTGCCATCACGAACGACTACTTACTTTTGTTGCGCCTCTGAACTGGTCTGTAGTTAGTTGTGGTGCCAACGCCAAATCAAGCAAACCAACCAACTAACCAGTTATCCTCCTCCCTCTCCCTGCTTTCAATAACAACATGTTCAGTACATTTAGAATAGTTACTACTACCACAACTACAACAAGTTGCAATAAGCTGCATTTATTTGCATCTCTCTCATTTCTTGTTGTACAGCGTTGTATTTTGGCTGAAGCTTCCTTTCCCTTCTAACATGTCATGCCGTCATAAAAAATGAGACGAGCGACGACGATATTTATATGGCATTATTGTATGCATTTATGCTAATCACATTACTTTGTATACAAAGGAGGAAAGACGAAGAAAGAGAGTGAGTGTGTTGTAAAGAGACCCACAAACATTGTTTACAAACCAAACACGCCGCTGGTTAAACTCATTTTTATGCATACAACAAAACTGTACTGTACAGTACTCGTACCTATATTACGTATTCTTGTACCTACCTGCCAGGCTATATGCATCAATTTGTGTAATAAAATGCCTCTATTATAATAAAATGCATATATCCGCTGGTCGAACGACACGGTTTTTCCTTGTCTCTCTTACTCCCTTCGTATGAGAGGAATACCATAAAAAGTATATGCCTGCCTACCTACCCAAGAAAATCTCTCTAAATGCAAACCATGAAGATGAAAGGGGCACGACGACAACGACAGATTTTGATGATGACATGGCAAAGCGAGTATGTATGTAGCCTGAATCTGAAGTAAAATAAAAGCGTCGCTCCGCCGTATTACATTTTTCACATTGAAATTTTAAAGTTGAATGCAGCAAGTAAGCTTAGGAAGAAGTAAGCAATAGAGCAGTGTGGTTATCGGAGATGACGATCAACAATAATATCGTCATCATTGTAATAATCACCACAGCACAAAGTAATATTATATTATCAACCAGTCTTTAAAAGATGAGGAGGAGATGAGCGTATTTCACCGTCATCATCCTCTCCGGTCGTAGTTGTATGCAACAATGATCTTTGTCGTCATGATGATGGCATGCATCGTACAGAAATATTCTTCTACAAATAAAATTTTAAAAAATACATAAGCCGTCTTCCTTCGTCTTAATATAAGTATATACACAAATTATTTCTAGAGAAAAAACATGCACAGAGAACTTTTATTGTAAACCGACATTTTCGCTGGTAGTGCCCGTCGGGGGTAGGCCAAACATCCCAAAAAGGGCTGAGTAAAATACGACGAAGAAAAGAAGAAAGAAGAGATGAAGGGTAATAATTTTTTCTTTTGGTTTCTCACAATTCAGTGCAGCAACTATGTTCAACTCTACTTGTCTACTACCGCTGCTTATTATGGTGATAAAACGAAAGGAACAAAAGCAAAATCGAAGAGAAGACTGGCTCATTCGTGTAAAAGTAAGGAAAATGACGTTTCAAACGAAGTGAACAGAGAGAATGGAGTTTCTGAAGAAAGGAAGAAGAAGAGAGAAAAGTAGGTATAATAGCCGATCATCGTTACTGACCACTTAACCATTCAAGCAAACCAGCATTTAACTTAACGATACACCAGACCTTCTTACGTTTGTCAATAGAGTAGACATTTTTCATTTACACAAAATCTCTGCCACCACCACCTGATAGCACTCACGTCTTACCATTCGTTGCTGTACGGCAACACAAGTGTGAGCTTTTCTACCGATGAAAAAAGGAAACAGAAAATTTTATTTGCGCAGGATCGCCTTTTCCTTTGTTGGTCGGGCTAGGAAAAAAGGAGGACAACCAAGGAATAAGAAATGCTCTGACTTAATACCCATTATGTAGGTAATGACGACTTTTGAAACAAGGGGGTATTAAGTATGTACTAGTAGTTTGGTTGTGTTGTTCTATGTGAGTATTTCTTGATCTTTTTATGCCCGTTGGAATGATAATCCACAGCAGTAGTAATTTTTATCGGTATTATCATCGTTATCATGTGTATGAACATAGGAATTACATGGTTTTCTGCAAAAGCTCCAAATATTTTGAGCTGCTGCCGGTGGCAGGAAGGTGAAGGCAGAAAGGAAACGACGACGATAATGATATGATACACTTTCATGTTTCATATATTACACCTTTTAAGTTCAGGTACTACAACGACAGAGGGACAGCAATATGAAAAATTTATAAAAACCCCTATGACTTGACAAGGAATTTAACGAGAACGAGTATGACTTTTACTGTCGTGACCAAGTTAAACAAGCCAAAGCCACTAGCCACCTCGAAGAGGAAAGGGTTTTCATTTTGTAATGACCTTTCTCATCATCACTTATCCTGGCTCAGTTCGCCTTGATAATAACTATCATTTACAGAGAACAAAAGTGTGTAGAAACTGCTGGGATAGGGAGAACAAGAAAGTGAGTCAAGAGAACACGTCATCAGAGACTTAAGTGCACCTTGGGACCCTGCGTAGTGACTGGAAAAATGGGGAAATGTAGGTCTAACATAATTCTCTCGTCTTCCCTAAACGAACTACGAAAACACAGTAAAATGCCGCCATCAGATCAACATTACCTATTTATGTAGACTGTAAAGTTTGTCGACTTTTTTATAATCCCCCTAACAAGTGCAAGCTCAGTGAGATGAGAAACTCCGACTAAAATATAAATAGATTTTGACTTTTTACATTTGCTGGTACAGCGACAACAGCAAATAGATTTTTGCTTTGAAACATGCCAAGTATATATGTGCATTAATGTAAAAAAAATTACTTTGTTCCTTGGTATTAGTAATGGTTGCAATTATTTATCGTCACATATAACATCTATATAAATGCACAATATGTCAAAAATTTGTTTTGCCACAGCTATTTTTCATAT
>JAHZNE010002909.1:0-37151 GCA_027744055.1 Callyntrura sp. NNG-2020 | reverse complement strand
TCGGTTTCCGGTTCGGTTTTAAGTTGTAACCGAAACCGATTTTCGGTTTTAACTGAAACCGAAACCGCGGCAACCCTAATAGCGACTATACAGCAGCGAGTGAAGGAAGGAAGAGCGAACAACAATTTGCATCTATTTGAGCTGTATATTGTATACGGATTCATTCGGCGACATAAGTAAAGGTTTCTCACTTCACGAAGTCTCGTGTTGCGTTTTTCTGTGAAATAATTTACGGTATTTTAATATGAAAAAAACCGACCCACCACTCAATCTTCTCACGTCATGCCACCTGCCTGCTACTCAAGCTTGATTAATAACAAATGCGCATATATTGGAGGAGAGGGGGAAAGTCCAACCCCGCTTTCTACGTGTATTATATTTAAATGAGATGGAAATACGAAAATTGGTGGACCTACCATGAATCATGACAAATTCGACAAAAAAATACTTGGCGTAGTAGTCGCATACTAGAATGGCAAAAGTGTTACACTACCACTTGTTTTCACGGGTTGTTCAGCGGTGTTGATACTATGGGCTGATACTGCTACATCGACGGTGGTGGTAGTTTTTGCTCTTGGTAGTGAGTGGTGACAAGGACAACCGTAAGGAAATTGTAGATGAAAATAGGAAGAAAGGTTGTGTGCTCTCGTATGGAAAAAAAGTAACTTCTTGTGTTGGGAGTTGTGAGATGAGAAACATCAAGGAGTAAAAAAAGGAAGCTAACATGGCTGCTTTTGTTACTTCTTTGTTATTCTCCCTGAGGTTGGGATTCAGGATGGGCTGGAGAAAGTGAGAAGTATAAAGTTGGAGATAGAACGTTGAACGGGTTAGGTTAATTGTAACTGCCTGCACCATTATTACCAATAGAATTTTGCCCATTTTTGTCCCACTAAGACGACATACTCCTACCACTTGGATTGGGGCTTGTGGCTATGGAATTTATAGTAGCGATAGGGCTTCATTTTCAGTCGCTCAGACTCTCGGGCTTATACGAACGAAGGCGATAAGTTTCTCAACAAATCAAAGATGCTTCAGATATCTGATGAATCATTATAAACTTCATTATCATCACTTGTACGTCTTAAATCTTAATATTTACCCAACACCGAGAAGAAAGTGGCGCACTGCGTAAGTGTTCGACCACGGAAAACGAAGGACTTAATATTTAGCAAAAGTGTCATAGGCACGATTAGAAATCGAACCATAAGTCATCCTAATGCACTGTTGACTGTTCGGTCAAAATGTATATACTATCATTACGCTAACACAACTGCAAAGAAATACCCTCCAAACCAACTCTGATCTGTCGTTTACAAGTTTATTACATCTAATCTAACTATTCAATACTAAAATGTGTGCTATTAGTGAAAGGGCTATTGGGTATTTATTGTCGCTATGGGTTACCGGTTGATATAATAAATAGTTGATTTATTACCCATACATGCCTGACAAGTATAGAATAGTGTCCTATGACCGTGCAATTCCTTAAAATTGTAAACTGTTATGCCATCGAACGATTTACATTATATACCTATGTGTAGTAAATGTACACTTTTTCAAGGAATTTGCTTAATCGGAGAAAGCAGAGTACGACTTCCCGTAACTTTTTAAATGTATGCATGTTGATGTCGTATGACCATACTATGGCATAATGGCATGCCAAATGATAAACTAAAACCAACATCCCAAGTCTAAAGATATTAGAGTGTACAAATGCATACAGTTGTTCTTTGTCAATGGGTATGAACCATGGTTTTTGTCAACGCAACAAATGCTTTACTGCATTATGTACTACTTGTTTGCAAATTAATCTGTGTACAGTGTACACATCAAGTCGACGTTATAAAACTACAACATACAGACATTTAACATTGATATCGTAATCGTACCAATCGTGGTGCTGCTACTTTTGCCTTTGTTGTGTTAACTCCAGTAATTAAACGTTAAATGTGTTTATATAGTAAACTGTATAATATGCACTTATGGACTCATGGCATGTTACGATTATGTAAAGCGAGGCGAACGCTGCTGACGTTACCAGAGTCGTTACAATTTAGGTTTCATCGGTTCTAGTATTCATTTAAATTTAGAGCCAGACTACAACCATTTGAATTGTAACAGCAATTGTGCCACCATAAAAGTCCACTAGTAAGTTAGTTAAAACACCAAGAGTGTATTTTGACATGAGAAAATTGCAAAAAGTAGTATCTATTGGACAATACATTTACTGGTGCACTGTTTGTTGTGGCTGGAAATTCAAGTTGACAAGTTCTGTGTGAGTAGAAATTTAGTTGACAGTCTACTAGTTTCCTTTAAAAAGCAAACCCACATAAATGGAGCAGTTAAAACCAACTTAAGCTACTTCGTAAATGACTTTTAGCCCAGAAATGCTGATTTTAAGAATGCACATTGGATATAATTTATATACTTTAACTTAAAACAGCACGGGCGTATAAAAACAAAAGTCACTTGACTAATAACTTGTATAGAACAGATGTCTTTGCCTGTCTTCTGTAAAAAAAATCGCCCTAGCTCAGACGCATGTACCATTAAGACAAGTAATCTTAGACTTGCTTCTGATTACTGAAAATATCCAGAAAATTTCACTCGTGCAAATGCTCTAGCTCCCGAACAACTCCGACGTTTTCCACGTCTGTAATGATGCATTGCACAATTTGTAACGTAATTATTCGATAAGTTTTTCCCGTGAAGCAAAACTAGTTACATATGTATTGAAAATTATTGATACAGGGTAAACTAAATTTCTGATTCTCCAGAGAGTACACAGCTCTGTACCATATGACGGTCCTAAGATAGCGGGAGTTGGAGTGTTAACAACATGAATATATAAAAAAAGACGACTAAATGTTTTGTGCTTCACCTTGTGTTAGTACTTAATATAGACATAACTACTCACACACATTTTTGCAGAAGTATGATAGTGCATAGCGTTATTTTGCAAGATCCCAGTTCTTACATTTTCCGACAGCGAAAAAACAACACGATGAGCACAGACAGAGCACAGTGTTGGCGATGAGAATGATTCGATAATGCTGTATATGACGATGATGGTGGTTTTAATAATAAATATGAAGTGCGCCTCTTATGTCTGTCTCTAGTCGCTTCATCTCATTTCCATTTTTATTTGTCCGTTTCTCTTCTGGAATTTCGTATGACGACAATGACTACAGCTGCGGTGGTGGTGATGACAATGCTGCTGCTGTTGATGATGAATATGAGTTTCACGGAAAGGCTTCATATTTTTCTTCTAGCGAAACAACCTATGCGAATGTATAAGCATACATGTACCTATTTAATTTCTCGCAGAAAAATGCCATGCAAGTGTTTATATGAATGAGCAAGATGAAGCGCCGTATAAATAAAAAAGTGCCAGGGCTGTTTGCGTACAAACTAGTTCGGTGTCTAGGGCCTTGCGTCTTGTATGCATAATTTTCGGTTTAGCCTGGAATAACGTTGTTCGTCTACGGATGGAAAATGTGTCGGGAATTTCGGGCGAGGGAAAGTGAAATAAAACGGCTCAATTAAACATGTCTCTCTCTCCTACTGCTGCTGACTCAACTTAAAGTGAGGATGCTGCTATTAAGGGTTGTGTGCATAACATTCTATCGTATATCTGCAGCACTGGTAATTACATTCAAAAGTCTTTTATATTACGAAGGGTTACGAAGTGTAACCTTTATGCAGACACCTTGATCAATCTGTCCGGCCGTCCGGGAGCACGATATCTTGGAAACGAAAGCAAATTTTAAAATTATGTTTTCATCCAATCCATCACCATGCACACTATAGCTCGGATGAGTTCGAAGATGAGCCCCCTGGGTCAACCCCCAGGGGTCAACTTTTAAACATAACAACTATAGCTGAAATTTGGTATACAGATGCCTTTTAGGGAATTATCTAGTGAAAATTATGCCAAAAATCACTTACGTTGATCCCTGAAAGAAAACGAATATTGAAATTCTGTTTTCACCAAACGTTAACTAGTCAAGATGGCCTTCTTCTGGTCAAATTTTGATCCCCCAAGTCGACCCGCTGGGGTTCCACTGGGGTCAACTTTTAAATTGAACAACCATATTTGAAAAATGGTATACAGTTACATCTGGGGAAGTTATAAAATGTCAAATTCCATCCGGGTACGTTGACGGCTGTGGTCTATAGGGGGAGTATAAGTTCAGATTTGTTTTAATCTTTACTCGTGAGTGATAATGAATTTTAAAATTATGTTTTCATCAGTGGATAGCCATGTACAATACAATACGCTTAACCAGATGAAAGACTGACTCCCAAGGCTACACCCCGAGGGCCAACTTGAAATCAAACTTCGTAATCCTTTCTTTCCGCGTTGCACCGGTTTATTGAGATGTAGACACATTTCCATATTTTGCGCTATAATAGGATATCGCAGGAATGGGACTGAGGGAGTAAAGATGATAGGCGACGAAAAAAGATGTACGTATTGACGTAAAAGGATTATGGGTGCCTACGTGGAAGCAAACAAAAATTGACAATGCTAAATGCAATTTATTTCTGACAATTGTCAGTGCACTAATGAAGGAGGATTATCATGCTACCACTGTCGTGCGCCTGCGCTGTCAACGAAAAACTCAAGATTGATTAGGTTTCATGCTGTTAACATAGAAATAATCGCTTTTAATTTTGAGTTTTAGATATAGCTTTCAATCTGCATACGCTCTACTGTCGAACTTTAGCTGATTATTTCTGTTACATCTTTCAAGTCACACGTTTCAGTTTTATGGTAGATATTTATTCGCGTATAGTGATAGTGATTATGATCTCACCATATCCTATGCGTCATCCTGTGTACAGCTAACAATTTTTATTATGATTATGAACCTACTAACTGTGTTAGTGTTAGTATTTATAAGACGCTAACAAGTAATATGTCCCGTAGTAGCAGCGTCTGCTGGGGGGAATTATTATTTCACGATTGTCATAATTTCAAATAAAATAATGGATAAATGGATAAAATGAACTTCAATTAGTGTTACTTGATGACATGAAATGTTTCAATGTTTTCAGTGTAAATAGAACAATCACTACAAATTACATTCACTATATTATAGTTATAATTTTAAAAATAGTTTATATTATTCCTTATCATTCCATACGGAAAAACATAAATAATAGCTTAGAGGAATATTATTAAACGTTGAAATATGGAATATTATAGTATTTATTATTTGAAGAAAGGATGACACCAGGTTTAAAATAGTGCAACGTAAACTGCAGCATCGCCAATGGTGTTGACTCAAGAAATGCTTCGCGAATCATATATGTGTTTGTGTATACCTATATGTGTAGCGTGGAAGTAAAGAAACAGCGAGTTCTACCTTAGTTTAAGTATGTCAATGTGTAAAAGGAAGCTTTTTATGGCTCGTTCATAATATATGCATTTAATTAATATTGTGCCTTTTCATGTGTTTTTGTTTTAATTAAAAACTAATCAAAGCTGGTTTGAATGTGTACATGAAATGAAGGTTAAAGTGGGAATTAAAAAAACATTTTTGTGAATGATGCAATGCTACTATTTGTTTGAATTTTTTTAGACCGAATCGGACAAAGAGGGCGATTTCAGTGAAGCGCGTACTATTCAACAGAAAGACATTCGTGGGAGCGTGAGCGAGAACTCATCCACCTCACTCCTTCTCTCCGAGATGAGTAGTAGCCCCATCAAATCAATTCATCAGCCGCCATCTGCACAAACGCAATCGCCAACGGTAGTCATAGGAGGAAGCGCAAGTAGTAGCTGTAGTAACACTGGGGGTAGTGGAGGAAACTGCTCATTGTCGGCAACATCATCCCCTCAGGTGATTGTTCATACTCCAGCGGGAAGTCCGCATCATCAACATTCGCACCATCATCATCATCACCACCACCACCATCATCATCATCATCACCATCAACGAAATAACAGTATCAAACAACAAAATGGGGGTGGAAGTACAACCCCACCTCCCAGCTCACCATCAACAAATAACAAAACACACTCAAGTGTAAGTAGTATTGGGGGTGGAAGTAGCAATAATGGCAGTGGAAGCAACAGTCCGAGTAGCAACAATAGCAAAGAACTAGCCATGATGAATAGTTGTAATAGTAGCGGTGGTGGTGGCGGCGGCGGTGGTGGTGGTGGTAGCAGTGGAATAAGCATTGTTGTCACTGGAGGCTGTGGCGGAGGAACCGCGGGTATTTTATCATCCTCGCCAAATAACGGCGGGGGTGTAATCATTTGCAATAGCGTGCCATCCACAGTGACAACGATGACAACACCGTCATCGTGTTCCTCTACAACCCCTTCGTCCAACTGCAAGCCGACGTCCAACGGATCAGCAAAATCTCACGGTGGCTCAATCAACACCACAGTGTCCCCCTCTACAGTAAGCAACTCATTAGCAAGTAGTAGTAGCAGCTCTTCTGGGAGTCATAACACAAGTGCAGTGATGATGACTTCCCAGCAGCAACAAACATCCTCATCATTATCGTCCAATAGTAACGTCGTAACGACCAATTTACAAAACAATGGATCCACCCCACCACCAATACCCATTAAAAAGGAGCAAATTGTCTGATGTCACCTTGCCTCCTCCCCGTTCACTACGTTCATTACTAGTTTTGTTAAATCTATTAAGTCTGCATTCGAGGAGCAGTTACAACAGTTGGAGGAGCAACAACACTTTTTTCGTCAGACTAATGATAATAGTAATGAGAATAATAATAATGTTAATACTAATAACTGCAGCAACGCAAACAGTGAACAGTGAGTGAACCTGTAGGAGAGAATAAACTAGTCTACTTTTTTGATGTTTCCATTCTATTTTTTGTGTACTGTGGTACTAGTATTAGTAATCATCAAGTTAAAGATTAGTAGTAAGTAGTTATAATTCGTATAAAAATCGCCGCGTCGCTCTTTGTCTCGCTCGCCATTTTACTTCATCTGATCTCATTTATCAGTTGCCCTGTTGTCAATTGTCAACCAAAGAGAGACATGAATACTCTTGCTCTAGTTAATTTTTACTCACTATACGCCGTTTCTCCGTTTTTCCTCTCTTTGTCTGTAGTCTGTCTGTAGGTAATAGTAGTACCAGTATGCTGGTCACTTGCTTTACTGTATCGTTTATAATTAATTAGATAATTATATATGAATACTATTTAATGGTATTACCGTTTATAACTGAATCAACCACTGAATTTACAAATCGATGCGTCATTAACACTCTTGTTGATGATATCATAACCGTATTCTTCCAAACAAATACATTATGCAAATCAAGTACTAAAACTATTTTTACTCGTCGTCGTGTTCAATCAGTCGTACTTCAAATGTGAACGTTCGTTCCAGATAGATCCAACTTCCAACGCAGCGTAATGAAGTTGGAACAACAGCCGAAGAAGTAGTAATTTTTTACGTCAACTAAAAAGCGTTATATCGTTATATCCTCTATACGTGTAACGTTTAACATGTATGTAACAAAACATTATAATTAGTTACTACCGATATTTCTATATTTATTAATTGTTTACTTGCCAACAAGGATACCAGTTATAACGTATTCATGGAAAAAATTATACGTACGTAGTCATTTTTAACTGCTTATCCCATCTCATTTACTTGTCACTTCTAAAACACCTGATAAATTCCATTGATTTGGCTATTAATTTAGTTAGTGTGTGGTTATCTCGTAAGTTGTACTTTTAGACAGAATAAGACTGGCTAATCTTACACAAATACGGCATAGTACTCTCTATAGTTCTGCTTGGTTCCACATGTTTTTCCAACAAAAAAACGATTTCGTCGACAGCGTATTTTAACCTGAGAATGCAACCGCTACATACATTAAGTGGGCAACATTTGTTATTCTGAGTCACGTAACATAATAACTCACTTGTTAGCGTTTACCCCGTTTTTACTGGGTAAACTTTTAGACTTTTTACGTTCCCGCTCATACGACACCTACCCTCTTAGGTATGCTGACCGCTGCATCGTTATTATTATGAATGAGACGTTAAAGTTTACCCCCTTGGCAACAATCATGTTTCGGAGACGGGGAAGAAGTTCTCTGTAACATAATGTTATCCATATAAAGAAATCGTAGCAGTTAGGAAGAAAAATAAAGCGTTTTAAAAGATAAGCGTAAGTGTGTGGTTGTTCTTTGTTTTTGTAATGACAGCGGCAGCGGCATACGTACAACGTACCCACGGTTTTAATTTGATTTCAAGATGAGGTAAAGTAGCACGACCACAAAAAATAAGATAAATATACTATGCCACCCCCCTACCTACCTACCTACCTACAACATTCATATAATTCACGACTATAACCTCTGTATAGTCTGAGATTTCAACTTGTAGCAGAGAACGAAGTAATGAAAAAAATAAACGCTATTTCTATTCTAATTGACAGTAAAATAATAAAACAAAATCAACTGGATGTAGAGAATAAGGAAAAGTTATTATTAGTAAATTTAACACGAAGACCATTATAAAAATATGATGATCTGATGATGATGTTGATGATGATGATGATAAAAAGAATGTTAAACAGTTTACCGTCCTATATACTAAAATACTATTATTATTATACATGCATTATACTATTAATATTTACTAACTATTTAAGCTGTATGTAACATAGAGTCACATCATCATCTATATAAATACTACTTGCCTGAGTTTCATTTTAAATCAGAACACACACACACTCGAGAATTTCTTTTTCTTAATTTCCATAGTGACACGTTTCCAGTTTATTCCATTCTTATCGTCCTTGTTTCATTGTTTCATTCAACTAAAGCAAAGACGGAAATTTGACGCCGCGATCGAGAAAAATGTAGTAAGTTACCAAATGTAGAATTCCAAAAAAACAAATAGGTGATATTCAATAAAAAACAGATTGTTATTTTTACCAAAAAAGGAAAAAGTAGAAACAATAAAATTGAAGCGAAAACGTCGAGAACACTTCCAAAGTAAACAAAGCCTGTTTGTATTTTCAATATATTCAAAGTTAACGGTTGTAATCAGAATTGGTGTGTGACACTATAGTTCTACTGGCTTAAAAAGTATTCCTATCTTATCATAATGATAATCGGTGATGATGGAGTGGATAAACGTCACTATGGAGAAAAATACATTATTTTCTACTAAAGAATGAGAGAAAGAAAAGAGTGAATGAAAAACTAATTTTTCGAAAAATTGATATTATTGTTATTATTATTGTTATCATCATTATTATTATTATTATTATTACTTTCTTATTTTCATTGTTATGGAGATTGTTTTTCAATTTGTCATTATAATGGTTATACATGTATTATTATCGTTGTCTGTTGAACAAGATGAAAAGAAAGAAAATGACATGAGTATCTCGGCCTTTTTAGGAAAATGTTGCCTATTCTATTTTAAAATATTATGTATCTACTACTATTACTACTACTGTACAATTCTATTTATGATTCCACTGGTGATCGTGGATACAGATAATTCGGTGGTATTCTATATATTTTAAAAAATGATCAATTACCTGTCTACTTTATATTTGCATATATGTAACTTTTACTATGAATATAGGATTTCTATTGACGGATGGCAGTGGCACTTTTAAAAGAAGTACCGGTGTACCATTGTACGTACAATGTCTTAAGAGTTGTACGCAGGATTAGCTATGTACAAGCTGTACATGTGAAAACGGTGTTAATTAATTGTCTCTGTTGAGCGCTTTCGTCGAACCTCTCTCCCTCTGACCATTATCGTTATATTTACTGCTGTACGTGGCCAATCTGAATGCGAATCGATCAGTTAAATGTAACGACGTAAGTGTACAGTCTGAAATCAGATATAGCAATGTGCAGACAGATCTGCAACTGACCCCACATATATGCCTCCAATGGATTGCTAGAAAGTACCTTTTTAGAAGCCTTTTTTGCTGTTAAAAAAGATCATTAATTACAACCATGAAAAATGTAAAGGTGACATTCATGAATTAATGGTTTAGGTTTAGATGATATAGATGTTACAATACAATGCGTTAGTTTCTAACAAATGTTGTTTAGCTGTACGCTACGGTGGATGATGACGCATTCCATTTCGAGGAATTTGTTGTTTTCAAAGAGGCAGGTGCACATTCCTATCCAACAACTATGTGGTGTGGCAAAAGTTTGTATTTGTTAGAAATGCAAAACAATTAATTTATTTTGTTGTTGCTGGTACAAGCAAGGTCACGCGCAGTTTTTTTTATAAGTTTGTATAATTGGACGTATACGACGGACACACCATTTTACTGATATGCAGTAAGCGGCACAGAACATGCACCGAAAATATAGTACAGAATGGAGAAATTATTGCCTCCCTTATTGACTTAAATATATTGTAGGTATGTACCTATTACCGTTTTATATTCATACGCAGTAATGAAAAAAATTATATTTACTTCACACGTTGGTTGACGTTGCCACGACGGTTACTATATCTTGTATGTATATTATTCAATATATACATACACAAAAACGTAAGTACTTTTATCGTACTTATTTGTACTCTTACTTAAATAAAGTTGAAGGCTAACTATATAATATACTATCTATATGATGTTTCGTTAGGGATAATTGAAGGTCTGGATAACAAGTACGTTATTACCAATCACTGACATCATTTTTTCATCTGGTGGTGGTGGAGGTATTTATTTATTGATATTTTAGTATTTTAGTGAGAACACGAATGACGTAACTATTGTATTTGTAAACTTCAACTCGAACCGATGGTCATACGATGATGTTCCTTGTTCGGGGTGTTCGGGGAGATGTTTCATTAATTAAATTTAAAGAAAATCATTGACTACTTTGTATTGGTACATTGGCAGCGTTAAATGATGAATCCAGATTCTAGCAGTTAATTAACAAACATGTACGTAAATGTAAAACGCACCACCAGACAAAACGTTAAAAGCCATTGTTACGAAACTAATTTTAAATAGAATATTATTGATACATGTAAGTAAAATACTAACTTTCCAGTTGCCGAAACCAAATACCAAATTAACGAAATCTGGACGATGGAGCAGAAAAAACTAAGCGACGAAAATTAAATTTGCTCTAGAGAGAAAACAATGAACCTCATTTTAAGCTGGAGAATAGAACAGAAGAAAATAAAAATTTTTATTGTTTCTTGACATAGTAAATACTTCAGCATCAAATGTCCTATAAAAAAATAAATCGTTTAGAGAAAAAAACAATGTACATTCTAGACAAAGTGTACAACGACATTAACATACCTACCTATCTACTTATATATTATATTAATTGATGTTAACAAACAACGCGGCAACAATTATTCCAATATACGGTGATGATAAGACAAAAAACGGTGAACTATTTAATGTCCCAAAATTATTGTATAAACTGTTACATTGTGTTGAATGCGGAGTGATATACTAAATATTATATTTCAGCTATAACTTAAAGAATCGTTTCCAGTTGTCATTTTAATGGGACACGAGTGAACACTGCATATACGCATGTACGTCGTGCGGCTGAATTATTTTATGTCAACCTGAAAATGACCACCTTTTGTTGTTTGAAGGTACACATTTTTTATGACAAAAACAGAAGAAAAAAACATCGACTAATAATTATTTTTCAGTCATATATGACTACGTGTGTAATTTGTGAATTGTCACATTTACTGAAATACAAAAATCTCTATCACTTTGGCTTCTTTACCATATAAATTGAATCGTTAACTGTACTTTCTAATTATTATATTTACCGTACTACCATTACCGTACTAATACCAGTACTACCATTACTACAACAACTAGCATTATAGAGGATCAATGAGAAATATAATTACGCGACGAGAATACGTATGTATGTACAGCGAAAATGTAAAGATACATTATTCGTAAAAAACAAGAAAAACCCACATAAATTCAATGTATATAGTAAACCCTACTATACTGTGTATTATATACTATTAATTATCTATATAATCTTAATAGAGGTAATTGCTAAGATAATTCTGAGAAAGAGAAAGAAAACGGATTTATTTCTTTGTCAAAAAATTTTGTGATTATTAAATACTTAATACTGAAAATAATAATATTAATAATAATAATAAAAATGGATAAATACTGATAATGAAATCAACACTAGACTTGAAGCAACACTCATTTTTGCTTTCCGAAAATAAAATGCGATTGATTGATGTTTGAAGCATATAACGCATAAGGTTGGGAACGTTTAAATAGAATGGGTTGGTTGAATAAAAATGTGTACGCGTGGGCCACACACCAAAATTTTAAGCAATTTCCACCAAGCTTGCATGAAATTTGAACCATACATAAAAGTTTATTGATATTGCTTATTTTACGAAAGCTAGCCTGTAATGTCTGCCTACCTACCTACCTCTACAGATACGAGTGCTCTACAGATCCGATGCTGTATATAGCAAATAACGAGCCATTCTGAATTATAATGATTTTCATTAAATTTCTCCCCGTATGTCAATATTTAGTACAATGCAGAAAATTCCTTATTCCTCTTAAGTCCCAGTTAAATCTCCCAATTCTCTCTTCTTTTTACTACCAAATACTAGTTGTTGAAAAATGAAAGATTTCTTAACATTTATTTTGCCGTAAAATGATGTCATACTTATTGTCAAGAAGATAAGGCGTTTACCCGTAGACATGCATAAATACATCGTACGATACGATACTAGCGAATAGGATATCTACAGTCACTTTCAGGTCATTATACAGTAGTTGTTTCAAATTACTTGAACCGATATATATTCATAAAGATATTTTAGTAATGGCCTTTTTATTACTTCTACGGTGTCGGTTTATACAAGAATCCCAGGATATGGCATTGAACGATGCCACCGTCATATCAGTCATATTTTACTTCACAAATAAATTACAATTTTGACCTGTAGCGAGAACGAGACAGCCATAACACATGGAAATGTTATTGGGCAACGTCTGTCTGTGCAGTTTTGATATGTCATATAGTCCGTTTGGAGACTACTAATTGAAGAAATTGTAAACCGTTCTCGATATGTTTTATGGGGTCAGACGGAACGAACGACATTGTTATTTAATACGTGGCTTCACCACCTACTAAAAAACTTCATTAGTGCACCATACAAAACACATCCTAGGTATCACACGATTATGACAGGAAAAACGATAGAAATCATCCATTAGACAAACCATCAAACCTTTATATATAAAAAACACAAGTTAACACAATGTTCCTTACTTCCCACACCAACGAGATGGGTTTTCGCTTCTTTAAAACATGTTACTATTGTATGAAAAATTCTCTTTGAAAAATCATTTACTTATTTTATTACGAAGGCAAAACCGAAAATTAGCTGTTCTTAAGCCAATGTTATATATATGTGTATCTTTAAATACACCAGGACGATGATAAGGAAAGAATTGATTATGTTGTTCGTTTTTTTGTAGCTGAATCCATAAATTTTTATTACTTTAAGCCTGCGTATGAGTTGAATCATATTGCGTGCTTACTTCGAAACGTACAACTTAACATTGTATTAATCATTGCTAGAGACAGACTTTCTAAATGATTTTGCACATTTCAAAGTCTCCAGATTGCTCTCAGCATCAGACGTAAACAATTATTCTCTTCAAGACACATTTTAATCGCCTATTTACATACATAAAACAAATTCTTACATATTTTAACAAAGATATGTCGAAATTCCTGCAACGACTACTTTTATAAACAAAATTTGTTCAATATACTGTATAGCATCGGTTCATGTAAAAAGGTATAAATGTTTGTAAAAGCTTAAATTTTGCCATGCGAGAGAGGATCAGGAGATGGATTATACAAGTAAACATGAAACACAAATAAGCAAACAAATTGCACACACAACACAAAAGAAATTGCATCTCTTGGCGCATGTTGTATAGGTGCATTATTTCAACCCTTCCTTCATAATGGAATTGTTTATCGGTGTTCATTCCTTCCTACAACATCATTCGCATATTTTATAAATAATTTATATGCTGTTTCATTGGAAGTGGTAAAAACCTGAATTTTTCAAAGAATCAATGGGATCTTATAAATTTAGAAATAGATTGTGACATGTCGTCTTGACTTCACTTCGACCCATATGTAGTTTACTTTTAATTGTATTGTAATTTTTAACCGTTTGAAATGCATCTGTTGGTTATTCAATGCAATGCATCTAAAAAGGCATACGTGTACTATAGAAACTTTGTTTTTTAATAAAATACCCAATTATAATGCCGGAATGATGTGTTTCATATATTATACCATTTTCGACAATTTTTGCTACATAACCAGGTACACTTATAAAAGAAGAATCTTGAAAAAACTCAAAGCGCTTTCAACTCATTGCATACTTTTTCATTCTTGGTGGTAGTTTATTACTCATTACTCATCGACTCATCAACGAAGAAAACAACGAAAGAACTCTAAATGAGTTTGAGAATGAGAAAAACCAGTCGATTCAGTAATGGTTTCCCTTCTACTAGTTACACCAGGCAGGGTTACACCAAGCTCAAGTCATCATCATAAATAGTAAATATTTTAAATTGATACTCTCTATTGATAACGTATGAGAACTCCTCATTCATAAATACGCCATAAAGTAAACAATATCCTTTATTTGATGTAAGAAATAACAAAAAGTGATAACAGAAATCTGTGTAATAATTATGTGTTTATGCCTACTTTCTAAAAATAAAAGTGCATTCAAACCCTCCGCACTAATTGCCACCGGTTTCGTTCATCCACATTTTTTATTATCATTGTACTTTTTATTGATCTCATACGTCACTTTTTTTTTACCAAAGAAGAATACTATCTTCAAATTAGTGAGACAATGACGAAGAGAAAGTGAAACTATTCAATGAAACGATACAATCTAAAAGAAGCAAAAATGATAATAATGACATCTTATTAAATTGCATATCGCAAAACCATCGATGTAAAGTAAAATAATATTTTGTTCCCCTTTAATTTTCAAAACTGTTTAAATGAAAGAACTAAACCTAACTCGCATCGCTTTTGGGCGTATTAAGGAATTTTCCTGTTTCTCATGGTCCTCTTCCGTTCTGTCGTTTAAGCATGTATTTCAACAGAAACACACATTATTCTAGTGAATGAGTGTTGTGTTGTGTGTATATACACCTGCATACAGTCATTGCAAATTGCATCGTCCATTCTAACACGTTGTATTCAGAGTTGATATTTTTAGCTTGCCTCAGGAGTAGGTAAGTGTAAAGACATTTTTAATATCAAAATTGCTTGTTAATTTGCTAAATATGCGCTTATTTTTATACATGCAATGTAAGAATAGAGTTAAATGTTGCCGATCATGTTGATTGGGTGGACATCCTATAACTATATTCTGAATGGCCTATTGATATGTAAATCCTTTATATCAGGCTAGAAGTCATGAAAACTACGATGATCATCTGACGATGTCACTGAATAGAGTTCAATAATCAAAATTGTCTTTCAACCGACACCTTTAATTTGTATTTTGTGTATGTATTTAATTGGCAATATCAGATTCTATTGATGTATGACACATGGGTGGGTATAAGCGTCCGGGATTAAGCTTTTGGAGTTATCAAATCTTTATATCCCTTTCATACATCAATACAAGATGTAGCCAGCAAAATGATCCACAAAAACCGTTTTCTTTCATATGTATTACAATGTTATTTATTTCCGAAAAAAAGTATTCCAATGTTTATATTTTCCTGTAAGACTTATCATGTAGGCCCGTCGTTAGCCCAGGGGTATGAACTACACAGTTTGCACAGTTTCCCCTGTAACACATCCCCAAACTATCGACATAAATTAAGTTTGCAAGTACGCCTAAGCAAAACAATTTATTTATGCAATAAAATTTTACAACTGAACACAGCAATTAAATTATGTACTTACCATGGGCTCCGCCCCTGAGATTCCCATATATTTAATTATTTTAAATCATATTTATTGTTTGTCTGTCATGCTCTTACCTTAGGTATCATTAAATTAATACGCAGTTTCCACTGATATATGTCCATGTGAAGGAATCTTTATTTCTCAACAAAATGGTTTCATCTTGACGTCATTCGAATGATAAGAAAAATATTTTTATTAGGGATGATGAACATTTAAAAATACGATATAATTAGACATCCGGGTTCAAACAAATACTAAGGAAGACTTAGAGAATGAAGTGAAGTAATAAATCACAAATTTAATTGTAAATACATCTTACACCCTTACATAGTCAACGATGTTGGTTTAAACGTGACCCTACAGAGTGGTGTACCTAGAGGAAGGCAAGGTGTCAATTGTTAGTAAACACACTCCATCCGCTTGATCCACTCCCACTTACTTGAAAATTTACATTTAAAACAGAAGGACAATATAAAACAAATAGATAGAAAAAATTGCACTACACCAAAAAATTCAATAGAACTTTTTAAATTGGAACTTTCGGAAGTTAAAAAATGAATGGACCATCGTAACAGAAATAGAGGACTTGATAGATTGTGGGAATCACTGTATTGGAAAATAATTCTCCGTTCATTGAAAAAGATCCGTATGGTGGTGCTTGCAATTTATAAAGTATTATACAAGGCGAATTGTTCGAAAGTGGGAATATAACGTTTTTGAAAACAGATTTTACGTTTCGTTCGTTTACGGGATAATATTGTGGATTTAAACGTTTTCTGAAGCCAGCAGGGGTCAAACTGGTATGACCAAACTAGGTTAAAATATCTAACATAGGTCAATCACTGTATAAAGTTTTAGTAGAACAAACAATATGCTCCATTTTGGAGCACAGGCGGCTTGGTCTGATGCTTAAAAAGGGAAGACTTTAATTAGTGTCATCTTATTGATTTGCGGAAGCGGTTTTTTGATAGCTTAAATTTTTTTTGTTATTACACACCTCACCTGATATATACGACAAAAGTAGTTTAGTTGTACTTTCAGTCTACATGGTAACATTTTAAATTAGTTAATAAGTTGCTGCGTCAATTCGACGGCGGGATTCTAGTAGTAACTTATTATTTGCATGTCGTCAAATATCAGCCCTAACGGATAAGTATCATGGGGTTATGGGGAGTTGTGAATCGACCCCATGCATGTAAATGCACAAAAAATGGACAGAGAAATAGCTTTTTAAGCAAACGCTTTCCGTAGTTTCTTCCAAAGGTGGATTACAACTTTTCATTTATTTAATCATATAGATTCAAACAATAAATATGATTGCAAAGAATAAGTGAGCTAAATGTGCAACACCCTAAAAATATAAACTCTAGTCACGACTTTACTTGTAGATATTAAAAGTATTTTGTTATTTTGTGTTAGCCAATGTTTATTTTACACGACAAATTCTCAAGAACCTCCAAAAATGTATGTTTGTTTACATCATAAAATTAGATATTGGAAAGGTGGAATAAATTATTTCTAGGAAGTAATATTGGTATTGGGCGACTGAACGTATTTTAAGACAACTCGTAAATAACGAATGTTTAA
This sequence comes from Callyntrura sp. NNG-2020, assembly GCA_027744055.1. Classification (NCBI taxonomy): domain Eukaryota; kingdom Metazoa; phylum Arthropoda; class Collembola; order Entomobryomorpha; family Paronellidae; genus Callyntrura; species Callyntrura sp. NNG-2020. The sequence continues at coordinate 19,581 of JAHZNE010002909.1, read as the reverse complement.
CTTTGAAACAATGAAAGTGCCAGTCTAAAAAACAACATGCCATCTCCGCTCCCACCCAGTTACAACAAACAGAAATACTTTGGAATGGTTTTTGCAGTATGTATTCAGGAGGGTTTTCTTACACGGTCATCGTTTATTTAACATGATTATCACTAAAATACAGTAAATCTCCTCCTAAAAATCTCCTTCTTCGCAATAAATTTGTAATTTCTTCTATACGTTTGATTTTAATGCTTATAATATGCTGACACAGAAAAAGTTCAAAAAAATATTATGGCAACTGTGTTGTCGGCATCGAGACAAAAAATAAGATTTTCAAGCTGGCGGATTTTTATTACGGCTAGCAAAACTGTTTCCTACAAGCTGCTCCAATACTTTATGCTTCTCTGCATTGAGTTTGAGTATTTCGTAATGCTCAAAGAATACAAGACATATATCATTTTTACATTTCTATGCGTCATCAACATTAGGGACTTGACTTTATTTATGTTTTGCTTTTGTTTCACAATTCACAGTCATCTTTGTTTTCCAGAGGAAGTATTAGGACTGGATTCTACACCTTTCTAAATTTGTTTCCGTATGCCGCTGGCACGACAACTCTGAAAGTGAAAGCATTTTAAAATAAAAAGATGCTTTAACCAATCGATGACCTAGGTCAGTGGTTCGGCAGGATTTGAAAGTAGGGATTATAAAAAAATTTCAAAATGGCTAAAAAATCACTGACTTTCATTTCAATATTTTAAAAAGCTGTGTCATTTTAAATTTTGTCAAGTACAACAACCCAGCCTTTGACCTGTCGTAAAACAAACAAAACCAAGTTCTCCAAAATTTTGAATGTGAATTCAATAAGAAGTATTTAGAAATGGGGGTTTCATTTAATTTGAGCATATTTTTTACTGGACAAGATTTGGAAAAAAGTGTTTCCCCTTAGACGAATCTAACCCAGTAGATATTAGTTCGTATATAAACCATTGCAATCCCCACATGGGGAAATGAAAAATAAATGAATTCGTTATAGCATAACATAGCGTTACACTGAACGCGTTTCTTAGTGAAACAAAGCATTCCTTTAAAAAAGAAAGAAATTGTCCCATCCAGACCTCTACAACGTAAAAAGCGTTTTGTTTATTTCTATAGATATCATTTTGTATGAATGCTCCAGCAATGGTTTTAGTTTCAATAATACTTTTATACATTTCATATCTCAATTTATTAAATTACACCTTTTCTGTCGCCGTTTCATATTTTTTCTTGTGTTGTTCTGGAGAAGACGTATCAGATGCTCCACAACTTATGCTTCAGGCTTCGACAGACCCCTTTCAAGAGCAACAACAGTAAATAATCGTTTTCGTCAACGAAAATCTAACGAGTAATACAAGTGGTTTACTCATTTGGTTTTTATATACAAGTTGGTCTAATAGATGAAAAGAACCGTTTAGAAACCATCAACTACAATTACTCAAAGGAGCCCACTTTCTTATGTATTGCATAAAATGAGCAAATTCTATTTATAATTTAAATTCAAAATACTTGTGTTGGTCTTGTTGAATGTTTTAAAATGACTGATTTTTAGCACGTAACTTTTAATTTTTTAGTGCATTTTTAAACTTACCGCGGTTTTCTTGTTGTAGCTGAGTCTAAATAAATATTTCGTGAGAACAAGAAAATTCTTATATCCTTCTTAACCCGCTAGGAATCAACATTTGCCTGCGAATCCGCTGTAAATAAAGAAGCAGCAAAAGAAAAAATGAAGTAGATCATCCATGTCAAATTTCAACTAATCAAGTGATTGCATTTCCCCACTTCCATATACGAGGAAAATTCAGTGGTACAGTTTTTACGGTTTCCATTCAGACATTCCCTTTAACTCTGAACGGCTCTTTCAATGTTTATGTTAATTTCAAATGACCGAGTAAATATTTTCATTAATTTTCGTCAATGATCATGATTATGGCATTAGTTTTAGATTTAAATAGAAGGGTCTGTCAAAGTCTGGAACATAAGCTATGGAGTTACTGATATACGAGCTCGTATGTACCCCATAAAGTAGAATCTTTGTCTCCGATATAATTTGTCATTCTTCTTTAGTTCTGTGTTAAAAGAATTTCAACTTTCAGCTATACAGCAATAATTATTAATCTGTAGCATACTCGGCATATCACATACCGGAACTAATGCGTTATAAACGTGAATAGGTGATGCTGTTGTTGTGTTGTATTAAAACATTTTTACCAGAAATGCTAATGCATATAGCCACAAATCTTTGATGTCCCGTGCCCAACGCGTATTCAAATTTTCTTCCGTTTCCTAAAAATTCTGAGCAATAACGATATCATAAAGAATCTACAATACCCCACAACGACCCAGCGAACCAAATTATAGTCCTTATGGACGGCCGGACGTAGAAGTACTCCGACTAACAATAAAATTATAAAGGAAACATGACATAAAATTTTACAATGCCATTCGCACCGCACATCAGCTAACAAGGGCAGCCTGGAAAACGCGATCACTTGCACTTCAGCCTTTTCTCCATCTGTTTTTCCATGTACATGCCTCTCCATTTTTATCGTTTGGTTGTGTGGTAGCCCTTGTACGACGCGCACATTCATTACTATCACGAGCTACTTTTAGTCACCAATTGTTTTGTATGCAACGTATGTGTTTAAGCACATATCATTAAGAGTTAGGCACATGCACAAACATTATTTATGCGTTCCATAGTGTATTTACTGTTTTGGCTGCTCGCATCAAGCAAGTGTAGCATAAAGTGCTGGGGGAATCGAGTGGAGAAACCATACTTACTAGCAAAAAAAACAGCAAGAGAGCATAAAATTATTATTTTACTTGCTGTCTGTTCCACCATCTCTCTCGTTCTCTTTTTTTCTCTCTCTCCGGCTTACTTGGGCATATGTGTTTATGTACTGCGTAAAGCAAACAAACATCTCTGTCGTCGTTCTCGTAAAATCATCATAGTGAGTCGCTATCAGGAGGAACAGGAAGAGTGAAAAACGAGTCACAGGCAGGCGAGGCGACTCAGCAGTTTCTGTCTGTATCTTTCACAAATTTTTGATGGTTTGTTAGTATGCGTGTACGAATACATCCCTTCATAACTATAACTACTACATGCAATACTACGTAATATTGTACACATTTTTGTGCTGTTGTTACATCATCGTCATCATCATTTGAAACAGGTATACACGTAAATACACAATTTGGACAAGTAATCATTTTCATTTTTTCCAATGGAAACTTTCCCATTCTATCTCTCTCTCTCACCGGGCAGGGTCCCAAACCTAAATTTAAAAAAAAATGAAAAAAGCAGAGCTGCTTTCGTAATAATTTATTCCCTCGCTTGTCCATTACTCTTTTATGACCATGTGTGTATATAATATGCCGACTCAGACTTGCACTTGTAAATGCTCGTTCGTACATCACCACCACCAACCACCATGCCACCATACGTAGTCGTAGTCATGTTCCTTACAAATATAACCACAATGGTAATTTTTGTTTTACTTTTCCGAATCTATTATACTACTTTTGGAGTGTGTTGCTCTCTTTATATGGTCGTGTGTAGTACCGTTGAAGGAGAATAGACAAATACTTGAATAGATAAAAGTTCATACTTCAAAAGTTCTCTAATAAAAGCCCTGGCTTTGATGTATGAATTCTGTGAACCCTCAGCTAAATGACATGTCGTCAACTTTGTACATGTTGATGAGATATGTCATTTAATATACAAAAAAACAACATAGCTTTGTTCACAGAAGGGTCGGGCAATAAGTACTCAACCTGAGCACACATACAGATGATTCGAAGTCAGAATAAAACTATCCTATAAATATTGGAACCCAGGTTTTTATAAGGGATTATACAGTGACAGTTAAAGCAAGAAAACCTCACGAACTGGATGAATGCGAAAAAAAATTTCCTTTGAATTTTACACAAAAAGACATTGGATACATACATACTTTATTTTAGGAGTAGAAAAGTGGGGACGGGGACATGATCAAAAAGTAAGCAGCAGTGATATACACATAAATATGTACCTATGTTTAGCCAAGTTTTGTGATGGGATGTGGTGGTGGTGGAAGGGTTTCAATTTTTGTTGCTTATTGCATGCGCGTGCATAACATATAAGAGTGTGTAAGTTGAGTACACCAGACGGGTTTTTCGGGGTTGTTTATCGTGGCTTTTTCATGTCCCGGTCCCGTGCCATGCCCCCTTCTTCTGTATACAAGAGACACATTTTCTGTAATATTTTCATTTAGTTACGACTACAAACGAAGAATTTCTGATGTTATATGATAATGACTGGATATGTTATGTTTATGGTTATAGTTTGTGTATCAATTCTGAATTCTGTGCTTGCATTTGAATGAGAAGAGGCCGGAATAGTGGTACATGCAACCGTGCAAGCAGTCACAAATTAATATACGCATATATCGTTTTTATCCTTGTTGCTCCAACCGTATGGGTACTTGATACATATAAACATGTATAAGCCATAAGCCATTTATTTCTTTAAACGAAAAAAAACTCACAACAGGAAAACTAAAGTAGCGTGATGCTGAATTGAAATCTAATACCTATTGTTTACCCACTCTATAATAATTAATCGTTGTCGGTATTAATAACCAACATATACTTGACAAATTTTAATTGTATTGACATAGTATTCATAAGGATAAAGAAATAGAAGTTGTTAATGTCACAATCGCAATATGTATTTGTTTTCGCTGAGTGCTTTCTTAGAACATAAACAGATTATGCCTATGTCATTTTCTTTCGTCTAACTCTTATAAATCTTCGCAGCTGAAACTATAGAAAAATTCTTACTAAAATCAGTATATCGCAGTTATCCTTGAAGATTTTTTGAAAGAAAATAAGACATATTCAGGACTGGTACAAAATAATGAAATATCAGCACAAAGCACAACATAAGTAAATATTTTGGAGAAACGATATAAAACGATGCATTTTATTGATTTATCGGCCTGTAGTTAATTACATGGATATATTTTATATTGTTACAGCTAGAGATATGTATGTTTTTCATCATAGAAGTGATACGTTTAGTAATGGCATCATACGCAGTGTTATAAGGCGTCGTTTAGCGTTAAAACTTATGAAACTTGTTTGGTAGTTGTATAGGACTCAACCGTCAACCGATTCTAATATTAAATCATATTATACGAACAGTTGAGCATCTCAACTTGAGATGCGGTAATTAAACTGTCGCTAACAAGCAGTTAGTAAAAACACAGAACCCTGGTCCATTTACTAACGAGGTATAACCGAGCACATATACTAGCTGATCATTATTTTACCTGTCATACGAAATCCGTAAGTTAATAGAAATATCCTATGACGGACAAACAGAATACATGAGCATCTACCTAAAAATCGGCGCTACTGTATCGCAACAGTATTATTTCATAAATGAAAATGCATTAGCCGAAAAGAAAATAATGAAAAAATAAATACTCCTTCATTTCGAATGGTTTTGAAATATCGATTTTTCTTATCATGTATAATATTCCATGTCGTCATTTTTATTAGCAATGCGGGGTGAAAAATGGCCAAATTTTTTCTCTCCATCCATACCCTATGCTAAATGTGCCTGATTGCATGCTAGAAAATGACTTTCCAGCACCCTGCCAAATACCAACATTTTAAATTACGTCAAACGTATTTTAGCCATCCGCCATTTACTTTTAATCTTAATTGAAACGCAGAAAAACAACTCATTACTTGTTATTGTCATCAAACGAATCGAACTACACGAAAGCGTGGTGCTGAAATGTTAGTGTCAACATGGGTTCATGAATATAACATTTTCACGAGAAGGTTCTTCACTGCTACCTATTATTTCCATGTAACACTTAACCATGATATATGTTTGTTCACATAATTATTTCGCATTTTGGTCATCACTCTCAAAATACTCCGTCCATACTTGATACAATCAGCGTTATCGATAATGGAGGTATTACAAGAGCTACGAAACTACAATAACCAAGTCACTCAAAAACAAGGTTTAATCAAGTATGAAGGAAAGGGATCGTACTATTTCGCCTTTACATGCATAGCACAGTTATGTATGTTATGTTATGAGTATGAGTTCATTATATTTATATATGATGTATGTACGTACATACACACATTTCATCCAACCCAACAAACATCATCATCATCATCCTCACTTACTGCGTTGAGAAATTTTGCAGAAGGACGTTGTTTTCTTATTGAATTAAATAAGAAATTTTCTTCTGCTAAAATTTTGTTCTTCGATACTTGGCCCGTCGCATCGAATGACGTGTGCGTTATTGTTCACCTAGACATGCTTCATTTCTAACCTCATGTTGATTTAAGCTGTAAAAAGTGTGAATGATCGAAGCAGGACAGAAGGTGTATAATAATAATAATAATAATAATAATAAAACAACGGGGTGAATTGAGAAATATTTCTTCCCCTCAAAATCTGTTGTTGATTGACCTGCTGTAACCTTTTTGCTATACCTATATAAAATGGGGGCACCCTGAAAATCAATGTAAAATATTAATTTGGTGGATATCTTAGCAGATGTAAAAAAATGAGTCTTTCTCTGAACATTCAGTGAACCTAGCTACGCTCCGCGTCTGCCTGGTAGATAACTAAATGACATCATCAATGGCAGATATTTAGGTATGCATGCATGCCTGAGTATTTACACACAATTATACGTATTTTTTAAAACAACTAAAATATTTGTTCACTTTACGTGCCATATTAAAATAAAACACTTCCACATGTGGTCGTCAACTCTGTAAATGACTGGATCTAAAATGCACGATATATGTAAACGCTATTTTTATATGACATTTTATGTATATGTATATCCCATGCTGTTGGCTTGGCGTCCCACCCCAACACCTGTCTCCTTATTCATAAAGACAACTGGAACATTCATTTTTCAAAGCGACGAATGACGAAATGAAATCTACATCATTATTACTTCGTGCTAAATTGTCAAGAACATGATATGGGTGTGCAAACTTTCTTTTAGAATTTGATACATTCACACCTCGTGTTTTATTATTAGCTCTCTTCCCTCTTACATTTTCTTAAGTTTCACTTGTACCTACACGCACAAGGAGGATTCTATATGGATTTGACTCGTGTGTTGTCTCAGTATGTATGTATGTACATAAAATGTATCAAATTTTGTTTCTTCTTGCTCGCTTATCCAAACTTGTGCAAAGTTGCAAAACAGAGTAATGCTCTCTTCTCTCTGCCTTCCCTACTGCCATTACCCAAATAAATACCACGAAAAATAGTACTGCCACCACTTTGCACTATACTACACCACCACAGCACTACCGGGGGAGCCTCTTACAAGATACTAACGATCTCATTTATTTGCTGTATATACGTTGCGCGTTAATAAAACACATTCCTCTCAATAATAATGATGATGAGGATAATGCTCAGGCCAGTAGCAATTATAAAGTGCAACAACGTACAGGACAATATGATTTTTTCTTTTCGTAATAATATTATTACCCTCATAAAAATTTTAACATGATGATGCTGGACCACGACTACAACACAGCGGCAGAGCGGAAATTACGACGACAGCACACAACAGGCCAGTCAAGAAAAAATGGTGCACGTACAGGGAGAGGTATCACAATCTTTCCCATTCTCTTCACCTACCTATTCCATATTCCATAATGTTTAATGTTTCCAATTCCAAATTACAAATACAAACTCTGAAGACCACTACTACGACTACTTCTGCTGTTGCCGTTTTTTGTTGCTTTGCTATGATGCTGCTCCGCTGACTAATATCTTCTTATTACTGCTTATCAACATCTCTGTCTGTCTGTCTCTCTCTCTCTTTCAAAAGGCAAAGTCTCCCCTGTAATAATGTAAGACTTGACAAGTTTTCCAGACATAAACGAAACAAAAGCAGGATAACCATTACTCGCTGTAATGCTGTTGCAGCTTTTAGACGCAACCGGAGAGAGAAGAGAGTGGAGAGACAGAGATCAACATAACTGACTAAACTAACACAAAACGAAACGGAAAAGGAGAAAAGAAAAGGCGAAGAATATGAGAAGTATAGAAAGGAAAACCAACAACACGTTAAGCTCGCTCTCAAGAGTAACAAGCTTCGTTACGTTGAAGTACTGACTCAAAACTGTAACTTGAGGTTTCTCTCTCTCTCTCTTACTCTCTCCTCCTGTGTGCCATTATTATTATCGTCACCAAAATAATGTCCATGCATCCACTTTTTTCCGTCTTCCATGTGAACAAACGTGCAGACTCCCTCATAACAAGAGGAGTAAACTAGTGCATACTAGCATATACAGCTAGTTGCACCACCTTCTCGCAACACACAACACACACACACACACACACACACACACACATTGCCATCCCCATATAGCAGCTCTGCTCAAACCTAGCATTTTTTGGTTTTCCCTGTTCTCTCGGTGTTCTCGGTCGACTAGATTCGTCGTTTCTCCCGAAACTCCCGACAGTCGGTTGTTGTTGTCGAGCGAGCCCAGGACACGATACGGAGGAGCGGAGAGAAGCGATCACCATCAAAACATTACATACATCCCTACCTTGCATACTACCGGAGAACGTTATATTCCTCCGATCCGAACCATATCTGAGTTCTCGTGAGAAGGGGAAACTTTAGGGGAGCTAGAAACAAAGTACGACGATTTATAAAAAAAATCTAGTGCAGCCATATTCATATTGTATCTAAGTATTTTACTCCCTCTAAATATATTTCTATATATAATATACGGCTGTTGTTTTCTTCATAGTTTTATATATCTTGTCTGGTTTGTTGCTGATAGAGTGTGTGTGTGTGTGTATTTGTGCGTGTCCGTGAGTGCATGTGTTGCTGTTGCTACTGGATTTCATAGGTACATCATCAACGGGGAAAAACAAGACATAAGGGCGAGAGAAAAAAACCCATGTATGCATGCTCTCTTGTAGCAAAGTATTTTCCCCGTTCATTTCTCTAATCTCGCTCTCTCTCTCTCTCTGTCTGTCTTACTCATTATTACAGGACTCTCCGGTTTGTATATGTATAAGTAGAGCTCTCTCTCTTTCTGTTTGTTCTTTGTTGCTTTCCTGGTTTGAATTTTTTCGGCTGTCTACTTGTTCTCACTCCCTCTTTGTGTTCTCGCTGCTTGGGGCTCTGTCTCATTCTCTTATTTCCTCCTTAGATCATACCAAGAACATTTATATTTGTACAATACACAGCAGGGAGAAACATACTTTTTTTCAGTAAAAAGGCACCATAAAAACATTTATTCATGTATGTACTTGTTCTATGGAAAACGCGAGGGAGGAGAGAGTGCAGTTGTGTAAAATGAAAAGGAACGGCAAACTGGAGGTGGAATATGTACATATGAACATTTTCATTCTTCTCTCTCTCTCTCTCTCTCTCTCTCTCTCTCTCTCTCTCTTTCTTTCTCTCCTATAAATTACAGCCTGTAAATGTTCGTATTACAAGTACAGAGAAATTAGAAGGAAAAAATCTTTTGATAGGGAAAAGCAGCTATCTATCTATAAATACAAATGTGGCGTTATAAAGTATCAGAGTAGAGGACACCACTCTCTACTTGTGTATTCCTTTGATAGTCAAAATCCGAGAAAAGAAGAAGAATGTATTAGGAGAGACATACTTATTTTGTAAATACGAGTACTACTGGCAGATAGATACACGTATTCATCATACGAGTAAAAATAATAATAGTAATAATGCTGCTCTAATATGAAAAATTACTAGTGACACTGTTGAAAGGATATTGTTGAAATGGTGGAGAGGAATCAAGAGAAATGGTCTGAATAAGTTTATAAAAATAATAGTAATAATAATAGAAATGCGTTGAGTTGAGCTGAAAGCTTGCTTGGCACACTCACATATACTTTTGTTATTAAAAATAAACGGGTATTTTTGTTGCTGACATTATTAAATGGAAGGGTAGACACAATAGTGTGTAATGTACATTGGGGCTTTGTAGGGTTTAGTTGCATAGATCGCGGCGCCACCACCACAACGAGTAATACAATCCCGTGTAGAAACCACACCGAGAGAGATTTCCTGATGAGGAGGTGAAATAAGTAATATCGCTTGTTCATTGACTTGTGCGGAAGCTATAGTAGCACTACCACCTACTCCTTTTTTATGATATTAAGTTCGTATAAGAGCGTGGCTCGGTTGGTATAATATGTTTATAGGCGAGCCACCGTTTTCTCACCGCCACCACGAACGGTGCCACCAAACCAGGCAGACTGCCACCGAGAAAGTCCACCGCGGACCGCCACATACAGATTCTGAGTCTGAGTGAGCGAGCGAGTGAAAGAAAAGGGGGAAAAGTGCTCGGCAAACTCTGAGGCTTATTATTGAATTACTGAAGTGGTGTTCCGAACGACGACAACTGGGCCACGAATTGTTGGACAACCCTCCGACGACGACGAAAAGGGAAAATTTTCTCTCTCACTCGCTTACTTGTAAATAGACAAGTGAGAGAGAGAAAAAATAGTAATAAAGTAGAGTAAAGAAAAGCAAAGCTCTTTTTGTCGACCGAGACAAATATCTATCCATCCATCCAAAATCGCAAACCGCCGATTTTTAACAACACTGTTATATTTTCATCATCATCACCGTCCCGTCGTGGTCGTCGTCATTTGTCGTCGTCGTCCCTCTCTGTGTGTCTGTGTGTGTGAATGTGTGTGTGTGAACGAGTAATAACAAATAATAACCGTAGAAAAGCACGCTCCCGCTGAATGAGTTTCCGCTGACTAGTGACAATAACATAACCACATGTAAGAACTGCTGACCACTTGTCTGAGATTTGAGAAGGTCAAGACCTTGATGGAAATCAAAGGTCTTTGACAAAGTTGGTAGGGTAGTGAGCGAGCGAAATGTGGGTATTCAAGTGACTAGGCAGTGGTGTGGCGACCTTTCGGTTCGAGTTGCTGTTGTGTTGATTGTTGTTATTTTTTGAAAGACACTTTGACAGTAGGCCACCAAACCTCGAACGTTTCTGACACGGGAGCGACGGTCACCGAACTATGTCGGAACACAACGAAGGTCGCAGAATCACTGATCATGGTGAAGATACGGAAATTCACGATGATTCACCTGAGACAGAAGAACATGTGTCAGTTCAACACATTGATAATGTCATTTGTGTGACGACATCAGGGACGAACGGCGCTCATGGGCCGAACGGGACGGTGCATGTAGATGGAACAACGGGGACACTTCATCAGGCGCCTACGATCGTTCATCACCAGGAAGAAGTTCATCTTTCTCATCATCCTCATCATACACAATGTATCCACCCCCACCACTGCTTAACTGGAGCTTCCACCGCGGCTAGCCACGTTTGTAACGGAACAGGTTCAGTGGTTTCATCGACTGGGAATGCAACACTAGTCAGTGTTGTGGATCACCAAGGAGCCTCCGAAGTGGACTCAGCCACGGGTCATACGCTAGTCGATGGAACCGTCCCTGTATCAATCCCGGTTCAACCTGTTGTGTCACTCCCTGTTAATGTGAATGTTCCTGTACTTCAGGACCCTAATCTAAGTTGTACCGGAGATACGCCAGCCGAAATCCAAATTAAAGTGGACGTGGAGGACGGAACGGTTGTGTCGGCGGATGACCCCCTCGCACAACTTGCCCATCACCACCATGGTCCTCATGGCGCTAATGTGACGACGGCCAGCATTATTACCATTCCTGTTGTTCCATATACTGTAATTGGAGATGCGGACGGTGTAAGACTACAAGTATAAATAAAACGAGATATTTCTGTACTATGTAGTCAGTCATTTCCACGAAGGGGTAAGTTTACTCATGAATATTTTAATTACAGAGTGGAACTACCGCAACTGCCATTTCAGTATCCCTTGCTCAGCCGGAAACACTGGCAGCCCACCATCAACATCAGCTTCAACACCAACTTCAATCCCAACAGCAACTCCAAAATCAGCAGCTGCAACAAGAACATGTACACGTTCAGGAGGTTCAGGGCCAACACCAGTCACAGCCCCCGCCACCAGTATCTAACAAGTTGGGCCAAGGGCAACAATCAATTTCGCAGCTTACATGGGAGGAGGCAGTGTCTGCTCCAGTGCTTCCAGTCCGTGGCAGCGGTACGATTTTCAACCTTTATTATCCAACTTCTGATCAAACGGTGTTAACATGTAAATTCTTGCAAAAAGGGCTGTAACTCCCAACTGTCCAAAATTTAAAAGAATCCCAATTTTTTTTTGAAAAACAGCTAAAATTCTAACTCACTTTTACCAAAAAAATTGCATTTCCTAAAAAGAGTCTTCTGTTGTAAAATTATGTTGAAACGTTGAACTTCTACATCGAAAATTTGAAAATGAGTCAAAATCCCAGAAAATCCCAACTTTCTGACCCATCGCCAAAAATCCCAAGTCGGTGGCAACGCTACTGAGTTACGAAAGCATTTACACGTATGGTTTTAAGCATTAATAATATTTTTTCTTTCCAGACGGGACCCATCAGACCTTTCACTCCATACCAGAGAAAACGTAAAAACCAGCAGTCAAATGACCACACCAAGGCCAAATTAGAACGACTTACATCAAAAGACTCAACTACAGACGAATCTTCAGAGGTTGGTACTCCTGGCACTCCTCTCGCTGGTGTAAACTCCCTCAACCCCCTGGCATTCCTCAAAATGAATCAAGCTGTGACGACGGACGATTTATGGAAGAATCTGGAGGAGGTAATCAACCCTATTACTACTACTACTCCATCATCTCCCATCACAAATCTCAATTCCGGTTCAGATTTTGGAAAGGTGTGCGTTGTGTCTTGAGTTTGACCAGACCAGATTTGTGTGTTTTCTGCAAAGTATCATTTCCTTGAATCATATTATATAATTTTTTGTGTGTTAACATTGATTTCGAACAGATGGTGGAAAAGCTGGTAACTGCTGCAGGGATGATGAAAACAATGCTGCAAGAATTAAAGGAACGCACCCAACAGGAAACAGACTCTCTTCGATCTCAACTGCAGGAGCAACAGGAGTTGCAGAACCTTCAGAACCTGCAAACCCAACAGCAGCAGCAGCAACAACAACATCAACAGCAACAGCAACAACATCAGATTACAGTAGGAGGCATTGCCCGTAATATCATCGAATCGCCGCAAATTCTTCGCATTTTTGATTCCAATCGAATTCAAACCTATTCCATTGAGGTGCTTGATCCCGAAACATTTAAACAATTACAAGCTGCTCAGGCAACTACAGCCAAGGTAAAAGGACAAAATTATTACACATATAATCATCAATTTTATTATCTACCAAATTAATGTTTAATTAATTATATAATTAGGCCCTGCAGCTTAATTTTTAATTGTAACAGATTATATACCAAGATCGACGACCTGGTGAACTAATAGGCGGCAATGAAATCAAACAAGAACCTGGAGTTCCACCCCTCTCGTGAACTTCACTGCTAATTAGCCACCAGAAATCTACCCATCTTCGTTGCAAAGATTCCCTTCATTACCTAGTTCTCTCTCGATTTCACATCAAATTAAAATTTCAATTTTTTACATATACCTACATATTGAAAAAGAGTAATATTTAGAGATACTTAGACATGGAAAAAATTGCTATTAGTATTTTTCGGACGATTTGTAAAAAAATTGAATAAAATAGCTGAAATCAATAATGTTATCAATAGCTTGAGACCTGTACATAAAATGAAAGGGACATACAGAGAACAACTTTTTACATATATTATGTCTGTATGTACTACGTGAATGTCAAATGCCGTCAAAATATATGTATTAGGGGGAAAACGATGTCAGACAAAACTGCTTCTCAACATCAACTCGACATGGATCAAGTATTTACGGAGCTAAACTAATTCAACGAAACTACAACCTTTGGAAGAACATCAAAGTTGTACGTCGACGTTAAGTTAAGAGTGATTAGTAATAAAGTTTGACATTAAAAGTTCAGATCCCGAGATAACAAGAGGTATAATCAAGACCTAATATTAGTACTACGCGAGTAAAAAGTTAGCAACAAAAATTATATGCCAAAACAGAAAACTTCAAAAAGCTAAAATGAAGGCAATTTGATACTTTCTTCCTTCATAAACAAACTGTATGATATGCGAGGATGATTGGATATAAATTATCGTTGTTACGTCTTTCATATGAATTCATTATTAATAGTTGTGCAATCAAACAAAAAAACAATTTTTTTAGTTTTAAATAAACAAGGATTATCTTTTGTTATCCCAATAACCTACGTGCCGTACTAAAAAGAATAATACGATAGAGGGCCATCAACTTCTAGCAAAAGAAAGTCAGGTATGAAATCTTTATTATAATAAATGTTACTTACACCATCCTTTGGAAAGGCCGTTTCCACCGAGCTGTTCTTACCTTTAAACCTTTTAGTTTCTTACAGCTTGTCGTATTAAGTTAGTAATCTCGAGGAAATAGTATTATTAGTTTTGCTATCTACGTAGTCACGGATTTGGAATGGCAGTGCGATATGCCACATTACTACTACTATCTTATTATATAGTTAGGTGATTTTTTGAAAAAAACTTGAATAACAAAGGTTATTGTTGACTTTTATTTTATAACGCAAAAGTATTTTAGATGCAGTATGGTCCAGTCAGATTGAGCCACTTATTATAAGTGTACTCGGTGTATTGACATTTTTAAAGGTTTAGCGCATGAGTGAATGAATGATGTGTGTGTGCACGTATTGAAATACTATCATTACGGCATCTTCGATTTTTAGAATTGTAATTGTGTTTTTATAACAATCAGTAGTACTATGTAACGATCGAATGACGTTAGTTATAGCAATAGACTTGATGCTTAATTACAATAATGGTTAGTAATTCAACTATGCAAAACTTGCCTTGAATTTTTTTACGGTGTTCGTCCTGCTGAACGCTATGTTAACCATCCGTAAGGATCGACTTGAAACGGTAATCACAGTCAAAAATTAGTCATACAGTGAATCCAAAGAAGGCAAACACTGTTATCTTAGAGGCTAGGGCTAGAATTATTCGCTAATTAGTTTCTAATTGTTAAGAAAAGTGGCAATTTTAACAAGCAAAACACGTATTCCTCAACAAGCGCTGAAACCAGCTCGATATGTTTTAGTATTTCATAAAAGTCTTGAGGGATGATGACAAGGCGAGCCTTAGTAGCTAAAATTTTAGAGACTGGCAGAAACAAAAGAGATTAGAGGTTTTCATAGGCTTCTACTTTTTAGTGTCATTGTCCGTGTGAATGAGTGAAAATGAAACCAAACAACCTTCCAGTCTTCATTTTTAATTTGTACATATTTAAATTATCATCGTTATATACGTATTGTCATGATTACGATTATTATTGTTGTAATTATAAATGTGCTTCAACTACACTTCAAAGTTATTTTCGGTCTAGTTTTATTTTTATACAGTCCGTGCCCGAACGTACTTTATGCAATACACCGTCACATGACGCAAAAAGTCAATTTAGTGTTGTTGATGTTGAAAATTTTCGTGTGCTCTTTACGATGCTGATTATTAGTGTTGTTATTATTGTATTAATTACTATTGTTAAAACACAAACTTGTTTAGGATTAGTATTTATGACAAATTTCCAATGTGTATATAGATTAAGTAGTTTTAACTTGTCAATTAGCTTTAACTATATCGTTGTTTCAACTCACAATCGTCATCGTACACTCTTGTCAGATTCAGATTTATTTATTCTTGGAGCAGAACAGAATTTTCTTCGTTTATTTGGAAGGTATATAATGTATGAGGATAGAGAAATTCAAGATGGTTGTAACTAGTGCCCTTTGAGTGTAGCCCTTCGTTAAAATCATAAGTAGGTACACGTTAAACGTATTATTAATTTTAGCTAGGAACATCAGCAATAAAATTTCTCATTTCGCTAACCATGCACACCGTACAATAAATATAATTATTTGTTTCGGCACGTATACTAGAAGTGAAAAGTGAGATTCCTTTTCATCGCCTCAACGAAAAATTTGAAAACAAAATACATTTTGTGCCAATCGGATGCCTAATTGAATGTACCCTATTTCTTTCGAAAAAATGTCCACTAATAAAAGTTATTATCGTTAACTTTTGAGTCCCAAACTATTCAGTTTTCAGATCGAATTTGATATTATGTGACACTACGTGCAAATGTAATTCGTTTTTCTAAACTAGTCAATTTTCCTTTAAAAATACAACATAGCTTGTTATGATAGTACGTAAAAACGGAACCTCTCGTTATCAAGTTAATAACAAATATCTTGTTCGATGTTGCTGTTAACTTTTCAAAAGGCGATGATATATAGTAGGGCTAAATTGCTAGATGGTAAATATCGTATACTTGTTAGGATGATCCAAGTTTCTGTTTCAGGGAACGGTCATCTTACAATATTGAATGTATGTATTTGCTTACCAAAGATTAAGTAGATGGCATTTAGTGCCTATGCAACATGGTAAATTGACTCTACAGGGAGTCAGACACAGGAAGGATAGTAAGTATCATCGAAAATATTATTTCCAAATGCTGTCAGACGTAGCAAAATAAAAATCTATCTTAGCAACCTGGAGTTTATTTTAGGTGGTTTGAAAATTCGAAAAACAAAGTGAGATGTCTATTTAAAAAGAAAATAATTACTATATTCATACAACTACTGTACATATATTTCGTAGGCTTCATCACTTAGGTGTACACATAAGTGATATTAGACATATGTTTACTATCACCACCACAAATACTTTTTAAAAAATCGTTGCGGATACTTGGTTTCACAGCGCCCACGCCAGCATCCTTTCACTTTTTATATTAAATGTACTATTAGTTTTTGAAATGCTGCTAAGAAACGCGTATTTCTGCGTTGATAATTAATAATTATAAAAAAATCGACATATACGTATGTTACGTACACATAAGGAAGTTTCAAGTAGGAAGTACAACAGATAAGGTATATTATACAATATACATATTATGTAACCTATTAGGTACGATGACGACGATACATTTGTCCGTTATATTAAGGTAAGAACGTTAAGTGTAAATTACGTGTGTAATTTAATAGGGTAGACACACTGTACTTAAAATCAACTACAAATTAAACCCTGTGTAACTCACTACTGTTGCCCTGTACATGCAGTGATTATAGTCTTAAGAGCGTAATAAATACTACTACTACTGTGAATAGTTTATTATTTAATTTTAACAATAATTATCACAATGTTGAATGATATTGATACTATACAATAAAAAATTTTAGACACAAAACTGATGAAAACGAAAAAAACTGAGAAATAATAAATTTAAAAAATATATTGTATTTGAGACGAGTCAAACAAATAATTTCTCATATTGTCCCAATCCCAATGCATTCTTGGCATATATATTGTCTCTTCATTCGCACACAAGTCAGGTGACGCTGAAAAATAGCTTCCAAATGTGCATATACTATGCACACATATTCCTAATTACCTAGTACCAATTATCAATTAAAGTCATTTGATATGGCCGTTGAAAACAGCTGAAATTTGCATTTTATGCAGCAAGATAACATTTCAAATTATTACAAGAAAACAAAAAGGTCGAAATAGGTTATCTTTATCGTATAATTTGATAACCGACTAGAGTTGTCAAGCAAAACACTCAATACTGCACCGTAGATGTAGGATGAATTGGAGTAATCTTCATTTCTGAATTAAGATAAAATTAAAGTAAGGATATGCGCCAAGCAGCGTTGTTTTTTTTTTTAAACCCGAACCGCGTTTGTACGTTTCAACAGCTGCTGTATGCAGATATGTTCATTTGAATTTAAATATTATTGAACTGCTCAGCTGCTAGATACTAGAAAACGAACATTTTGAATGCATATGATTATCGTGCTTTGATTCATCTCCTCTCGTCCTACATCCTGTACGCGGCTATGAGCATCTTGAATACAAATCAAATTAGAGCGGCAGTGTACCTAAAGTACAGAAGCAAAGCAAGTCAACACCTTTAACCTTTCGTAATTAAATATGTTCCATTTTATATCGCTGCCTGATAGAAACTACTCTTATGATGGTGAGATCAAAATCGATTGTAATTTATGTGTAACATTTAATTAATATTTTTAAACGGATGTCACATCCGTTTGACATTCACGAATAAATGCAATCAAATACGTATATATATATATACATTGATTGAATACCAATTGTTAGTATTCTTGTAGGTACACAAAATTTTAAAAAACTCTCCTGGTACGACTAAATGACTAAATCATGAACATAAATACCTGTGAAATCGATTTTCAGTTTCAGTGAGGAGGAGTACGAGTAACTAACCTGTGACCTTTCTCAATTCTTAAAATAGAATAGAAAGATTACAAACGCAAAAGAATACATTCTTTGCAGCATTGCAGTATCATACCAAGTTTTCCATTTCCCGTGACAACTGTAAAAAAAATACATACATGTTCATCCTATAATTTATTGTTTTACAGCCTTTTTCGTTCTAAGCATTTTAATGTGAAAAAGTACGATTAGTAGTTAGTGGCTACTGGCTACGAATTAATGCGTAGATTCTATTAAATTGAATTAATACGCTTATTTGAAACTTTGTTTGCCAATTCGTAAAGGTAAGGTAGCATACAAATAGTTTTTCCATATAAAAAATCTGCCAATGATGAACGAAAGGGAAATGTTTTTTTTAATTCACATGACAAATCCTGTCAAAATTGGCAGTATTTCTTCAATTCGCTGTATTTGCCAATATTACATACTAATATTGTACTATAATGGAATCAAATATAACATATTCGGAGGTCTATTTTAGGAAACCGTCCTACAAAATTTCGCAATATAAAATTAATTAACTCCTGATTTGATGTTATTAATAAAATATATGAATCTATCTAATGTATAATAGTCGGCATTTACAACTTCATTTTCAACTGGACTCAATTCAGTACACATAAATATGCCTTTGTTTAATTAATGATTACGGAATTAGGCACCGTGTCATGTTAAATGGTGCGTGTATGCAAATGTGTCCACGTGAAGCATTAAAACGCATGTTCCTCTTAAATAGTCCAATAGTTGTCGCCGTCAAGTTACGAATCACTGGTTATTAAAACTCTGTCCGTCATGAATGATCATCTTTAATAAGCAGCAAGGGTGGGGGTAAGTGGAATTTGGAATTTAGCATTGTTTTATATAAAGCCTTCTTTCTGTACACTGCTGGTAAATTGGAACATGGATACAACCATGAACGTTCAACTCAAAATTGACCACATCGGTATTTATTTATACTCAAATTCGAAGTTTTTCTTTTCATGAATATTCTCTTTCACAGTTTAATTAGACAAAATGACTATGAGATTATCTGTTTACACACACACACACTACCATATGTTTTGCGTTAGTCACAAGGTACAACATAAAAATCACCCCTACGCTGGTCAACTGATTTACTCATAACATCTAACCGAACTTGATAAGAACAGGCTTTCAATTCATTCTGTACC